>JABXWE010036815.1:0-11760 GCA_014611495.1 Limonius californicus
AAACTGTTATAAATAAAACAAAACTATTTTATATAATTATTTGACACTATCTACTTATATAATTATTACAAGAATTTAAAAACTAATATGTACAGTGTGTCTCACTGTAGACTGCACCACCCCAGTATTTTGTTTATATATTATCGATTCAAAAAATTTCTTTTTTCTGATTATACCTCTCACTAAACTGTAATTTAAGGGTATGTTACTTTCCTTTCAAGGTGAAATGCTAGCCTACTACGATTTAAAATAAACAGCAAAATTGAAGAAGTCGTATTAGGGATTTTTTTACAACAAAATTTTGTTAATAAAAATTGTTCAGAATCGTCCAAATAAGCTAAATCCAATTTCATTACAAACAAAAAATATTGAAAAATTTTTTTCTAAAAAACACACCGTATGATTTTTTTACGTGAAGGACCGAAAATGCTGCACAGAATATGGCAGGAATTACACTACCGGCTGGTGTGTGACGCGTTACGAATGATGCTCGCATTGCACTGTACATTGTGAAATCTCATACAGTTTCTCTTTGATTCTACATAGCGCTTTTTCTAATTTATTTGACTTCTGAGAAATTAAACAATTTTGAAATCCCCACAATGATTTAGAAACACGGTGTATAGTACAATTATGTATAATAATTTTTGCAGTTTTCCTTTTATGCCATTCCAAAAATTACAAAAATACCTTCTTTTTCATCTTCTTTCAACTTCTGTATATGCTCCAGGCCTGTTAACTCCAATTTATAGCGATTTTTTTCATCTCCATATCGGTCATCCACGGGATCTTTTCTGCAACTGATCCTAACCTTTCGCAATTAATATACTCCTACATACTATTTTTTGTCTGTGTCTCGCATTTTATGTCCTTCTTGGATCCGCACCTCTCCTATTACCTCTTCCATAACAATGTTAAAAATGAGTGGACTTTTAATTCTCACTGTAGCTTCTATGTAGCTTAGATACTCTTCATTTACCTAAATTATTATTTGGTTATTGGGATATATCTATTTTCTACAACGTGAACAATAAAATATACGAATATGAGAAGAGAGAAGACGAAACTAAAGACACGGAAAGGCAAGAAGAGGCAATGGCTGTAACAAGTAAAAAAACAGTTAGCACTAGATCACCGGAAGAAGATCAGAGAGAAGGGCAGCAAAGGAAAATAACTAAAACTACCTTGCGTAAAAACTGGGCAAATTAGATAAACAACATCAGAATGGAAACGAAAAAGGCAACGAAAAAGGAAATTACGAGTTTGGCAAAACGGAAAAATTAAGAATAAAAATGGGAACATAGAATGTAAGGAGAACGTATGAAACAGGCAATCGAATACAGTTAATTAGAGAAATAAAAAGATACAATATACAGATTATGGCCTTACAAAAAACAAAACAAAAAGGATCAGAAATAACTGAAATAAAACGTATGATCTACTTTAAAAGTGGGGGGGGAGATAGGACATCAGGAATGGGTTTTATAATAGATAATAGTTTTAAGGAGAAAGTAATGGCCTTTAAGGCAATATCGGAAAGAATGTGTGTTATAAGGATAAAGGGAAAAGAACGAATATAAGTATAATAAATCTGCACGCACCAAGAAAAAGAAGAGGATGAAAAATTGTCCTTGGAGATTACAATGCAACAGTAGGACGGGAAGATATATACAAAAGTATTGCAGGAAAACACAGTAAGCGCATGGAAACCAATGATAATGGGCAAAGAATAATAGGTTTTGCAGCAGAGTGAGAAATTGTGGTAAGAAGTACGCAAATACAAAGGAAAGATATACATAAAGAAACATGGATATCGCCCGACGGCAGAATAAGAAATCAGATCGATCATGTATTAATAGAGAAGCAGCATATGAAAACGATTACAAATATTAAGAGTAGGAGAGGAGCCGAAAGCAGATCAGACCACATTTTAGTGGCGATAACGTGTAAAAAGGACCAACAGCAGAAGGAAAAGGATAAAGAAGTAAAAGCTATAGCAAAAAGATATAATGCGGAGGCCCTAAAGGGTGGTAAAACGAAGCAGAAATATGAGAGGGAAATAAAAAGAAGAATACAAAATTTGGAACCAACAACTGAAATTGATAAAATATGGGAAAATATCAGAGAGGTAATGGCAGAAACAAATACATTAGTGATACCCCGAAAAAACAAAAAGGAAAAAACAAAACAATGGTATGATGAGGAGTGCAAAGCAAATTTTGAAATATAAAGAAAAGACAAAATAAAATAACGCGAAATAGTGAAGAGAATATACAAGAGTATAAGAAAGCAAGAAAAGAAATGAAGAAAATATGTAGGAAAAAGAAAAGGCAATATAATGAAAATAAATTGAGGTAAATACAAAAAAAAATTGAAAACAAAGAAATTAGATCATTTTATCAAGAAGTAAAAAAGAAAGAGATAGGATAACAAAGCTAAAAAATAATCAGGGAGACCTGGTAAGTAAACCGGGTGAAATAGTGGAAATATGGAAAGACCACTTTAAAGAGCTTATCAATGGAAATATGCAGGAGGAACAGGAAGGGGCAAATATGCAAACGCAAGAGAGCGGAAATAGAACAGCCAGTAAAAGAAGAAATAGGGGAAATAATAAAAAGAACAAGAAATAATAAAACCTCAGGAGAAAGTAATACAATAACCGAAATGTTGAAAGAGGGAGGCGAAGCATTACAACAAGAAATATACAAACTGATTAAAATAATATGAGAAAAAGAAGAAATGCCAAAGGAATGGTCCAAAGCACTGATAGTACCACTGCACAAAAAAGGAGCTAATATGCGAGAATTACAGAGGCATTGCACTGCTAGGCACTTGTTATAAAGTGCTAGCACAAGTACTAAGAAAAGGCTGAATAGTTATGCTGAAGCAGCATTAGAAGAGTACCAAGCAGGGGCTCCTAAAGGAAATACAGACTACCTGTTGTGTATATAAAGTAGATCTGTATGTACTGTTTATAGATTTTAAACAGGCATAAGATAGTATATAAAGGGGTGTAAGTAAATTGATAAAATTGATAAGAATGACGATGGAAAAATCGAGTAGCACGGTGATATGGAAGGGATTTAAATAGGAAGATTTTGAGATAACGAAAGGGCTTAGGCAAGGGGATCCAGTGTCTACCGTTCGGCTCGTACACTTTCGAAAAAATACATAAGTTTGTAGACCTAGGGGCACAAACTGAAGAAAACGGACAAGAGAACCAGGAAATAAAAGCAAGAATTGTAAAAGGAAATCAAAAATATGCAGCCTTAAGATCATTACTGAAATCAAAATTGGTGTCCAGAAATACTAAAATAAGGATATACAAGGCAATTCTGAGGCCAACAGTAACTTGTGCGTTGCGAGACGTGGGTGCTAAAGGAATCAGAAAGCAACGTATTAGATAGATGGGAGAGAAAGATACTGAGAGCTATCTATGGCGGGACAAGAACAGAAGAAGGTTGGAAAAGAGAAACAAATAAGGAAGTAGAAGAATTAATACAAGGAACCTAGAATATCTATATACAGTAAATCACAAAGAATCAGGTGGCTAGGACATGTAGAAAGATTGCAAGGGGAGAGAATGTCCAAGATAGTGTTGTACAGAAAAGCAATAGGCAAAAGAAGAAAAGGGAGACCACGGAAAAGATGGCTGGAGCAGGTACAAGAAGATCTGAAAACTATCGGAGTTGGAAATTGGAGGAACAGGACAACAAATAGAGAAGAATGGAGAGAAATGGTAAATAAATACTTTCGAAAGTTTATGTAATAATTATGTATTATATATGCACTTATGTAAATGTTATAAGAGCGTTATGGTAGCGTTAAATGGGGCCGTTGAGAGGTGGTGTCGTATGCGAGTGCTGCGAATATCTTGGACGGAAAGAAAAACAAACATCTTGATGTAGACTAAATAAAACTCAGCTACTGTCCGCAAAGCTGTACCAACAAATATTGAAATGTTTTGGCCACTTCTCAAGAAGAGACAGTAATAGTTTTGAGAAACTAGTTGTGCAATGGATGGTTCTAGGTCACGAAGAAGATTTCCAAAAAGATGGCCGGATCTAGTTAAAAATACTGTTGAAGAACCCTTACAACAAGTTACCCATGACACATACGGCCGCTCTAAAAGGAGAGAAATAATTCATCAAGCACTGGATACCGTTAATCAATCTGGAAGAAAGAAATCTGTTGGTCGCGACTTTTCTGATGAGAAGTAAACGACAAAGGGAGAAAATATGGTCTTCATGACCCAAACGTAATAAATATCAAGTAAATGCTAGCAGAATTGCAGTGATAATACATTTGCTCTAATAATAACGCAAACTGCAAAACTACATATATATTGTATTGAAAGATTACGTGTTGTTTTTCAAACATAACTTTATGCTTGAAAAATACAGAAAATCAGAAATAAGTGTTCGTTTGTTTTAAATAAAATTATTTTTTATCGTTTACCAATATGTCATTATCAAAATATATTAATTTAACGCTCTAAAAATGTAACGTTTTAAGTTTTATTTGCAATATGTAAATGCAATAAAATTATCTACTACAAGATTTACATTTTAAGTTTAGTGAGAATACTTTCATGCGGTTATCGGCGTGTGCTTATTAGATAAGACGCAAGAATCCAATTTCCAAGAAATGACGTTGATAAACCAACTTATTCACCCTTGCAAGATAACTGCATTTTTTATCAACTGAAGAAAAGTCTAGGGCAATCCTTGGACCCCGACCAAGGATAAACCTTTGTATACATACACAAACTAAAAATGTTGAAAATGTTTTGAACATGAACCGCATATAAATTTATTTAACGATATTTCCTCCCATCTACTGTTCCACATTCCAGTAATCAATAAATCGAAAGTAGGAACTCTGTTGTGCATCTCCTCAGTTTTTCGGTAGATGGCAGCAGTAATACTAAGTATTTCTATTTCTTTTATGAGTTTAATAATTGGTTTATTGATTAAAAGTTACTCTAAAATATTGTAAAATATTCTCTAAGAAATTCTACAAAATTTGCTACGACATCGTGAATTAATTATAGTTTCTCGTACAAGTTGAACATGTTTGATTTTAGAGTTTATTTTACTGTTAGTTAAGTAATTATTGATGTTTCCAGTTCTCGAAGTAGGAATGTTTATCTTTAGTCCTTTGGGTACTGGTTAAATGTTATCAGTTCAAGGCTTACTCAACTCCAAATAGTTACAATTGATCTTGTTGTATCAAAAACGCTACTAATTACTGCAATGCCTTTCAGAACTGTTTTCTCAGAGGAAAATCAAATAGTGTTATGGAAAGTACACATTTTACTTAGATATTTTATGATTCGTTTTTGTCTTCGTTGGAATTCATAGTACTTACTAAGTAATAGCTATTAGTGTTTAAGCTACACTAAAACTCATTTTCAACACTCTGCATTTGGTTACCACAAGCTACGATTTTAGGAATTTTGTATTTCAAGTCATTAAAAAATCAAATTGCAAAGAAAAATTTGACAAAATCCCATGGCATTCCAAAGTTTTCTTTACGATAATTATTTATTGCCTTTAACTGTCATGTTAGATTCAGTCACCATTTAAACTTATAGTAAAATTGAAAACTCTTTTCATAGACAAGCTGTACAAACATTTAGAAGCAAATACTACTTGGTCCTCTCTAAAACTGCATTTTTCCATCGCCGATATTATTTACAGTGGCAGATAGCATTTTATACTGTTTGTTAATTGCATAGCTGCTATACAATATTCGTGTTGTATCTGTTACGCAATTTAAACATCAATTTTCTGTTTAATTTTCAGTAAATTACTGATTTGAATTAAAATAATTGACATAATAATGGAAATAGACTGTCTTTTTTTAATAATACTCAGCAGATTGTTAAACCTAAGGACATATGTACGTGTTAAACTAAAAATAAATTTATTCTTCGGGAGCTGTAGCACTCTAGAAATTACTTAAATACTCGCCTGTGCTCTTTTAAGCTACTGAGTGCCAATTTCAGTTTTCCTTCTTCATTAGGTTTAAATATACTGTTCGTTGCTCCTGATGGTACCTCCACCCTGTCGAAGGTATCTTTTGCCGGGTAGTGAGGCTTGCGTCCTGAAAGTTGTGTCGATAATGACGTTTCCAAGACCAAGAGAAATGTTCTCCATGTTGGGGGTTGGGACTGCTTTCCGCTACCATAAAACTACAAATTTTATAAAAAAATACTAAACACAAGCTGAGAATATGGAAGGAAAAAATGAATGCAGAAAATAGTTACGAAAAAGGACTGTATGAATCGGAACCTGGAATGTGCAATGATGGAAGAACGAAGAAGACGCAACCAATAACAAAAATAAATAAAATGAACCTAGATGTTACGCTAATAACCGGAACAAAAAAAAATGGGGAAATGGGAGGAGAAATTTTATAACTACAGTCACATTTGGAGCGGAGTTGACAAGCATCACAGAGCTAAAAGCGGAGTCTCTATCCTAATCAGGAACAAATGGGTAAAATACGTCACAACATAAGAACAAGTAAATGAAAGAATAATAAAGCTATCATTATGTATACATATCGACAGCAGACTATAATAGTTGGAGTATATTCAGTTAACGACGACGCCGAACGAGGGGAGAAGGATTTATTTTATGAACAACTTAGTGACATTTTAGAAAACCTTGATCCTCAGCATGAAATAATTCTAATTGGTAATCTTAGTAGGGTGGGGAAAATACATTTGGACACGGTAGGACGTTCTGATGAGAAACTGTAAATGACAATAGAAACAGACTAGTAAACCTGTGCAGAGAACATGACTGTATTATCGCTAACACCTTCTTTTACACAAAAATATTCGCAAATACACATTGCAAAATTTAACAAGAGAGCTAAAGTCAATTATAGATCTAATCATCATCATGATCATCTCGCCTGTATTTGAGTCCACCGTTGAACTGTTTCCACCTAAATCGATCCAGTGTCCTGCCAGTCTTTTGATATCATCGCTTCACCGTGTTGGGGGTGTACCTCTGTTTCATCTGTCTGTGCGTGGTCTCCACTCGATTATCCTCTTCGTCCACCTGGAGTCTGTCAGTCTCGCGATGTGTCCTGCCCAATTCCATTACAGCCTTGTCATTTTCTCGATAATGTTGCAAACTCTAGTTCTCTTGCGTATTTCTGTGTTTCGTACACGATCTCTCAATTTGATGCTGATCATAGATATTTCTATTTTTCTTTGGGTAGGTACTTGGAGCTTTCCTATAAATATTTGGGTTAGCGTAAGAGTTTTGGCTCCGTACTTCAGGGTAGGCAGGACACACTGGTCGTATACTTTCCTCTTTAGGCTCATTTGTACGTTACTGGTTGAAACATCTCTGAGTCTTCCGAAGGCTGCCCATCCTAAGTATATTCTTCGTTGTGGCTCATGTGTTTGGTTGTCTCTACTTAGTGTAATTTCATGGCCAAGGTTGTTTATTGTTATTGTTCCTCCGAATACCATATTTGTTATTATTTTTGTTTTTTGCATGTTTATACAGAGTCCCACTTTTCCTGTTGCTCGCACTAGTTCGGTTAACATCTCCTTTGCTTCACCCAAGTTGTCCGTCACTACCATTATGTCGTCGGCGAATCTTAGATTATTGAGTTTTTCGCCGTCTATGCCTATGGGCTATGATCCCTCTGTTTTCCCAATCGAGTGTTTTGAATGCTGCATTAAAAAGTTTGGGAGATATAGTGGCCCCTTGCCTGACACTTCTTTGAAACTGATGGGTCTCCTTGAGAATTTTTACACTTGCCGTTGAGTTCTTATATATATTATACATAAGGCGGGTATATCTGTAGCCTATGTGCGATTGATCAAGAGCGGCTAGAATAGCTTCTGTTTCGATAGTATCGAACCCCTTTCTGAAATCAACAAATATAATTGCCAGGAATGTGTTGTATTCGATAGTTCTCTCTATTAGCAGTTTTGCTGTTAACAGGTGGTCGTTTGCGCCAAACCCAACTCTGAATCCCGCCTGCTCTCAAGGTTTTTCCTCCTGATTGTACTTCTTTGATTAGTAGTTCGTCATCTCCAGGAGATCTATTTCTTTTCATTTGTTTTAGGGCGTTTTCTAATTCATCTATGATTGTTTCAGGTATGTCATCAGATCCTTGGTCTTTTACTCCAGTTTTCTCGTTTATTCTTTGTATTTGTCTTTGGTTGTTGTTTAGCGGCTCGTATACAGCTCTTTGTAGAAGTCTTCCACCACATATAGCAGAGTGTCTGTGTTAGTTAGAATTTCTCCTCTGCAGTTTTTGAGCTTCAGAATTTCATTTTCTTTGATTTAACTTTCCTCTGAGAACTTTCAGGTTTTTGTTTCTCTCTATTGTATTTTTTACATTATCTGAATTATATTTTCTTACGTCCTTCCTTATTGTTTTTGATATTTCCTTGTTTTCTTAGCTGTTTTATTTCCTCGGGAGTAGAACTTCCTTTTTTCTTTATCTCCCTTCCATGGCTTAATAGCATACGTGTTTTGGGGCTTAATTTGCTCCTATGTTTTTGTCTGGGACAATGTTTCTTTACTGCATGGAGGAGTGTATGAGTTATTTTGTTGTTCAGGTCATCGATATGCGTTCTTTATGTTGAATTTTCTGTTGGACTCTTCGTAACTTCTACTTCGAACTTTTCTGGGTTTTTGGTGGTGTCCATTTTATTGCTGTTTTTCTTCTTAGTATTCTATATCTCTCTTTCCCCAAATTGATTTGTATTGTTGCTCTCACCATTTTGTAATCGCTTCCGATGGAAATTTGGTTAACAGCATTTACGTTTTGAAATATTGTTTTCTTGTCTGAAATGATGAAATCAATTTCGTTTCTAGTTTTCCCATAGGGGCTTTTCCTTTAATAATAGCAAAACGAAATAAAACTATGAAAGTGTAAGATGCAAGAACCCATCGACAATCAGAATGTGGAACAGATCACCACATGGTAATTGGAAAATTTCTATGCGGTACAGTAGGTGGAAGAAATACAAGTAGAACCACATGCAACTCAGGAATACAAATAAATAAAGAAAAAGTAACAAATTTCAAAATGGATCTGCTCAAACAATGTAGTATTAAGCTATTATATCAAAACAGACTAAAAAATAAATTACACGGGGATAGAGAAGGCACTCTAGATGAAATGAACCAATACATTGTACATGAAGCAACAGAAGAGGCGTTAAACATTGAAAGCGAAAAACAAATATAAGGAAGAGCTCAGCAAAGATATAGAAGAAATGATTGCAATTAAAAAGAAATCATATTAAGCAAATAAGAACCCAAAAGTTAAACCAGAATATGTAAACTGGAGACAAATGTAAAAATTCAATTAAGGGAAAAAATTAATATTGGAAGAGATTATGTAAAAACACAAATAGTATGGCATCCTACAAATCAACAGAAATACGTAGTACATTACTGTTTGCTGACGATCACGTCATTATCACTGAAGATTGTTATGTTCGTTTAGTTCTGCCGCTTCATAGGAATTAAAATTATATTTTAATTGCCGTTCTTATGTTGATTACATTTTTTATTATTTTCAAAAATTAAATTTATGGGAGGCCACTTTGGAAACTTAGTCGAACGCTTGACATGTTTATTTAGTCTGTTGACGCCGACCAAAAGAAATTCTTAGACCCCTTTTGTCAGCAGCATGGCCCTGGAGATGTTATGTTTCTCGGAAATCGCACATGTAGGAATTTGTACAGGAACAAATTAGGCGCTTGGGAGAATGTTTTGCGGCAAGGGGAAGTCAGTGGACGCTAGGCCTTGGGAGTGAACTGGCGTGCTTTTTTTTGAAACATCGGGCTGTGTACCAGGTCTTCTGCTAATTGAGTTATCGTTTCGTTTTTTTTGCCTGAGGCAAAACAATCTTCGACTTGTGTCGGATTAAAAATAATAGCAGAGTATCAGCTTTTTGCAAAGACAATTCAGTGGAATTGGTCTTTCGACTTGTATCGGAATAAAGTTTCCAACCCCGTTTCCGTCGTCTCTACAGTTACCAGTGACCACCCCGTACAGCGTCGGAGAGTTGGGCATCTGAAGCTCTTGTTTTCCCCGTCGTTAAAGGAATTCTCGGCCCGTGGAGTTGTTTCATTCGATCCAGTCTTGAGGGACGTGCCAGCGAACTTTTCCTGGTGCCCGAAGATCTTAGGAACACCCTAGTTGTGACTCTCTCTACTCCCTACCGAACAAAACTAAGGTAGGAAAAATTGTTAATTGTGTAGTAAAAGCTTGTTTCGAGTTCCATTCGCCAATTTCAGGTGTTGAACCCTTTTGTTTCGATGCGACAAAAAGCGACCTTCAGTCGCCAATTGTCACTTTCTTTTTTCTGTTAATTGTTAAGAGTAATCATAAATTGCATTTGTTTTGTAAACTCAGACGCCACTGGGTGAGTAGATTTGTTTTAATGAATTAAATGCCGTAAGCCAGGGATGGCGAGCCTCGGTTTGAACGTTCAATTAACCTTTGATTAATTAACCATAAATATTATCATTTTCAATGTAATTGTTATACTTTTGTATCATGTGTCAGTAATTTAAAAGAAGTAGAACTATATTTGTCTTGAAATTTACCATATCTTTTATTTTTGTGTATTTTTTATTTTTGTGTGCATGAACTTTGCAAGATTTATGTATAGGAGGAGGCACAATAAAGGTCAGTCCGATTCCCGTAAGTTGTTGGCTTCTCGGTCTTCCACGAGAATCTGCGAACCTGCAATCAGCTGTGATTTGGAAGGTGGCGCCCGTTAATTTTGACCTACCCTGTACACAACTAGGGAGATTTCCCTCCCGTAAGCGGTTTCCTTCAACCACCCCTACTCCTCTGAGCTAAGCTGTAGGCCTTCTCCATCTGTTCTGTTGTGGGTCGACAAAAGAGCTCGTTACTATGTTACGCAAGGAGCAGGTTAGGACTACTTGCTCCACTGCACAGGAAACGGGAATTATTGCAGACGAAATTTCCTGGCCGTCTTATTTCTCGTTCTGGCGACGTCAATTGGCCTACGCGATCTTGCGAATTAACATCGTTGGACTTTTTCCTTGGGAGTTTTCTTAAGAGGATATTAAAGTGACTCAAAATAGGAAATATTAGCGTTTTCTATGATTAGATAATAAACAAAATATCAATAAGTGACCTCAAAGTAGTTTAAAAATACGATAAAATCAATCTACTTTTTCGACATATACACTATTCACGATTGATTTGCCATCCAGCAGGCTGTGTTTTTTTTTTCTTAAGTTGCCTTTCTTAAATATTATTTGATTGATTTCTAGCAATGTCAAAATGAAATTGCCCTGTTGCCAGCTCTAGAGTACCCCACTTTTCTGAAATAATCTAGTAAGTGTAAAATTAATAAAACACATAATAATATTATACCTTCTTAATTGTCAGAATGGTGAAAGTTATCAAGAAACTTACGAAACTACAAATTGTAAAAGCTTTCAACCATTATAAAAGAGATAGGCCAGACTTCACACGATATACGATTATAAATCGATTAAGTGATATATTTGGGGTAAGCATGTATTATTTCATAAATATGCAATTGCAAATTACTTATAATTTTAGGTGTCTGAGCGATCTATAAGGGACATTTTATCACAAAGACAGGACGTTTTGAAATCTTCCATTTGTAGTATACGCGCTAAGACGGACGTTTTCTTAAATTACACGTTTAGAAAAGATTTGCAACGACGAATTTGGCAGTATCATCTGAAGAATGAACATTTTA
>JABXWE010036817.1:0-11993 GCA_014611495.1 Limonius californicus
AACCTGTTGTTTAACGAAAAATTTGCTTTGGTTGAGAAAAAGGTGTATAGGAGCGGCGGTGGAACAGGAAGTTTTCTGTTGGGGAATAACTTCAGTCAAGAGGTGCCGAAATTTGATCCGGAGCTACAGAAGCATCCCAGAATATTTATGCTTAATCTGAGAAGATATCTGGAGAATCTTCAGGTACAAGTAGGGTATAATTACGACGCGTACCTGGAGCAGAGTGTCATAAGGAGTGCGATGCGCAATAAGGCTGTGTGGTTTGGTTTCACACCATTTCCAACGAATGGGACAACTTGGATAAGTTTGAAGAATTATTCTTAAGACATTATTAGGGTAACAGTGTGCAGTCGTTAATAAAGCAGGACTTAATGGGGGACAGGTATAATGGCAGTAGGGGTTTGACTAGGGTTGAATATGCGACCCTAAAATTGTTTACTTTTCAGAAATTTGACGAGTACAAAGACGCAAGGGTAGTTATACCGATAATGGCTGCGCAATTTGATGTGACGGTGTCCGGGGATGTGATTCCAAATAACGTGACAGAGTGGGAACAATTTCTGAATGTGTTACGGGCTTTTGACCACATAGAACGTCACGGACGCAACGGTAGGGCGAGATTCTGTCAATTTGACAACAGTGACAGGTTCGGTAGGAATTATGGCGGTTTTAGTGGGAACAGAGGAAATGACAACCAGTATAATCGGGGTTTGTATACATCCCAGATAGATATCGAATGGATAATAGAGATTATGATCGTGTGTGGGGCAAGGAAGGAAAGTATGATGTAAATAATAGAAGTGACCAAAGATTGAACTACGGAAACGGCGGTGGGGGTGTATGACCGTATCATGACCAATCGAGGAGCGATGGGGGATTCGGTAGCAGGGATTATGTTAACACGGTGACAGTCGATCCAGCGAGGGAACCCGAGGAAGTGGTGGATGTGGAGATCCACCGACCTCAGGATTTTTAGGAGGGAGTACCATTATCACAGACCATCTGTATTATCATCCAAAAGAATTTATTAGTTGTCCAGATGGTGGTACTCAACAGACAACATTAATTGAAACTACTTTGTTACAGAATTTGCCGTTTGTTAAAGTTAAATTGGACAATCTCGTGTTGTACGCGTTAATCGACAGTGGCGCAGAGTTTTCGTTGGTAAACGAAGGTGTCGTCAACAGCAATGTTGATCTATTTCGGAAACATATAGTCCGGATACGAACTGTGAATCTGGTGACGGCGAACAAGAAGAGAATCAATTCGGTGAGAAAACAGCTGAACTATGAGCTAACTTTGGGTGATGGAGTGAAGGTGAATGCAGAGATGCTTATACTATCGAACATGTCGGTGGATTTAATTGTTGGTATGCATACGTTAGACACATATGGGATGATTGTTAATATGGAAAGGAAAGTATTGTGTTGTAAAGGGAAAGAGATTGAGTTTTGCATGAGAGAAATAAAGGTGGATAGTGGTGTAGAAACAGAAATGAATGTGAATCAAATAGAAGGGGATGCTACGGGAATACTTGGTGAAGATATAGGGGTTGGGCACAAGGTTATCCATACCGATAAGAAATATATGGAAATTGTTGAGGGGTTACTTCAGCAATATAGTAGGTTGCTAGATGACGAGCCAGGAGGGGCAAAAGGCTATGTGCAATGTGCATAGGTTGCAGGTGAAGAACGAGGATTCGTTTCATTGCAAAAGTTACTCAGTTCCATATGCGTACAGGGAGAAGGTTAGAGTGCAAATCAGCGACATGATAAAAAAAGGTATAATAGAACCTTCGACGACGAAGTTTATAAACCCGATTGTGGTGGTAAAAAAAGGCAATGGGTCGATTAGATTGTGTCTGGATGCAAGGCAGATAAATGCAAGGACGATATCGCAATTTGAAACTCCGAGGAATATTTATAGTATTTTGGGAAATCTAGGCAGTAAAAGATTCTTCACAAAGTTAGATTTGAGGAATTCATTTTGGTTAATACCATTGCATGAAGATTCTAGGGGATATACAGGGTTTAGTATAGATGGGAACGTGTATCAGTTTTGTGTGGTGCCATATGGTTTGTCGACTTCAAGCGCAGCACTGGTAAGAGCAATGCAATTAATCTTTAACCAGTATGAAGATTTCTGTTGTCACTACGTGGATGATATTTTGATATTCAGTGACACTGAAGAAGAGCACATGCGTCACGACAAGTGTATACTTCAGGAGCTGGAACACAATGGCATGAAGTTGAATGTAGAAAAGTGTGCATTTTTCAGGAAGAAGTGAGATTTATTGGTTTTAAAATTAACACCGATGGAGTCAGAGTTGACGAGGGAAGATTGAAGGACATACAGAACTTTCCGAGGCCCAAGAACATAAGGCAATTGAGGGGTTTTCTGGCCATATTGAATTATTACCGGAAGTTCGTGTCAAGATTGGCGGAGAAAGCGTCCGTGCTACAGGGGTTGCTTAAAAAGAAGGTAAAATGGAAGTGGGAGCCGCAACAGGAAGAAGTCTTCAAGGCGTTGAAGGATAGTTTTTGCAAGAGATTGACATTATATTATCCGGATTATGGCATACCATTCATATTGCGCACTGACGCAAATTAATTTATCGAGTTAGAGGTTAATAAAAAAAATTTATTTTTAATAACCAATAAATGAGTTACATGAATTACAAAAATTAAAGATCTTAATAACAAGAAGCCAAAAGCGTAACTAAACTTAACCTATTTTGCAGAAGCGCATGTAAACTTTTTATCTTTGCTGATGCTACATAATATTCTAAGAAGCGAGGTGAAGGGCATTATATCTAAGTTTACTAAGGTTACATAATTCCTCCCTTCTTAAAAATGAAAAATACAGGGAAAATTACATTTTTCACTTATTTTTTACGGAACAATTTCAGTTGGTTTTAAATTTGGTGATTTGTTTTTCTTACATACATTTGGCAATAAATTATATTTATACAGAACAATTACAATAACAGTTATTAAAACTAATACGATAGTAAGTACCAAATTGCTTACATGCACATAAGTATAATGATCGGTATGTCTAAAATCATTCGGCAAATCTATCAGTTTTTCTTTAAGCTGTTGTATATATAATATATAATATATATAATCTTAACCCCATTTACCTTTCGGTGTAGGGTGTTTAACCTAATTACATTTTCATCAAAACAATTTACATTCTGTTTACCAAAAATCTAAAACTTAAATTCATTTGTACCTCACTACATGTTTTCTTCTGACCTTTCTACCGCTTGAATCATCACTAACTTTCATATATTTCCCGCACTCGTACACTTCACTTCACTCACGTTGGATTCTCCCTTTCTTTATTTTGTAATTATTACATGCGTATGAACTTTGCCCATTCTTTTTTTTTTCTTGTGTCATTGTTTTGGCCTCTCGCCAGCTTTTATTCTTTTTCTTTAGTATTTCTGCTATTTCCTCGTCCCATCTCCTCCTTGGTCTTCCTCTTGCTCTTTTCATGCATGATTTAGCTTGCCAAATTATTTTGGCTTGTCTGTTGTTTCCCATTCTGTTTAAGTGTCCGAACCATCTCAGTTGTTGTCTTTCTATAGCGCTCTTTATTGATTCTACCTTTAGTGTTGCACGTATTTCTTCATTCCTTATTCTGTCTCTTTTCGTTATTCCCATGACCCCTCTTAAGTACTTCATTTCACATGCTTGTATCTTGCTCTCTTGTTTTTTCGTGAGCGTCCAGCTTTCGCAGCCGAACGTCAATATTGGTTTATAAATCGAATTATATACTGTTAGTTTTGTCTTGTTGCTTATTTCTTTTTTCCTGATGAATGCATTACTTAGAGCATAGTACACTTTATTGGCACTTTCTACTCTGTTATTTATTTCTGCTTCGTTTTTCCCGTCCTTCTGTATTGTAACACCCAAATATTTAAAACTGTCTGTTTGTTCTATCACTTTATTGTTAAGTTGTATATTTGTTTGTGTACTGTTCCTTCCTAATATCATTACTTTCGTTTTAGCTACGTTTATCTTAAGGTTGCGTTTTCGTAATGTCGTGTTCCATAGCTGCAGATTGCCTTGTAAATCTTCCGCGTTTTTAGCACATATTATCAAGTCATCTGCGAACGCACATTCTGTGATATAGACTGGTTCCATGTATCTATATCCCACTAGTAGCTTCTTGGTATGTTCCTTAACTTCTTTTATTACGTCATCTAGTACGATATTGAATAATGTTGGACTCAGGACTCCGCCCTGTCTCACCCCCTCCTTCGTCACAAATTTTTCTGACTCCAAGTTGTTTGTTCTAATCTGGTTCCAAGTGTTTTTATATAGGCTAGCTATGTTCTTCCTTAGTCTTTTTCCAATTCCTCTTCTCTTAAGGCTGTCCCATATGTGTTTTCTTGGTATACTATCGAAGGCTTTTTCAAGATCAATAAATGCTGCATATATGTAATTTCCATGGTATTTTTCTATCAATTGTTTTATTGTAAATATGTGGTCTTGTATTCCTCTCCCTTTTCTGAAGCCACTTTGCGATTCCTCCATTTGGGCTTCCGTTTTAGCTTTTAGTTTGTCGTCTAGCAGTCTCTCGTATATTTGATATGCGTTACTTAGTAGTGTTACCCCCTATAATTTTTACATTCTTTTTTATTCCCCGACTTATATATGGGCAATATTATACCAGTCTCCCACTCTTTCGGAATCTTACTTTCCTCTGCAATTTTATTGATCAGTATTGTTAGTACCTCCATTCCATTCTTTCCTAGTAATTTTAGCATTTCTGCAGTTATATCATCATGGCCTGGTGCTTTGCCTCTCTTGAGCTTTTTAATAGCTTCTCTTACTTCTTCTACTCTGAATGCTTCTTCTTCTTGTTGATTGTCTTCTGCTTCTTGTTCATTATTTTCCTCCTCAATATCTAGTGTACCTGTTATTTCTACATTTAGTAATTACTCGAAGTATTCTTTCCATCGCCTTATTATATCTTCATTTTCCGTTAACGTTTCCCCTTCCTTCGAGTTGATGTATTGGCATTTATCTTCTTTTCCTTTCCTTAGTGTTTTGAGTATTTTATAAAACAATTTCTGATTGCCCGTACAATCTTTTTCCATCTTTCCTCCAAATTCTTCCCATTCTTTTTGTTTCGCATTTTTCACCATTTCTTTAACTTTTAATCTCTGCGCTTTGTATTCCATATAGTTTTCATTATTTTTATTTCCTAGATATTTTCCCCATTTTATTTTCTTTAGCTTTATTTCTTCCTTTATCTCTGCATTCCAACAATGCGTTTTCTTTTTATTTTTGTTATCATTTGTTATTTTAGCTGAGTTCACTATTGTTTCCTTAATTCTTATCCAGAGTTCTTCTATGTTGTAGTTTCTTATATTTCTTTTTATGTCTCCCATTTCTTTTTCTATCTCCTCGGTATATGCATTTGCTATTTCTTCTTCTTGTAGTTTGTATGATCTTATTTTTATCTTCTTTTGTGTGTTTATTTTTGTGTTCTTTTTGTTTTGTTTTGTTTCCCTTGCCATCTTCATTTTTGATACTACCATGTACTGTTCCGAATATATTTCCGCTCCCCTTCTTACTCTTGTGTCTTTTATATCGTTTCTATATTGCTTGTTTATTATCACGTAATCAATGATCGATTTCTCCTTTCTGCTCGCTATTTCTCTGGTATATTTATGGATATCTTTGTGTTCGAAAAAGGAGTTTGTTACTATTAGGTTGTTTATTAAGCAAAAGTCTATCAATCTTTTCCCGTTATTATTTCTTATTTTTTCTCCTTGTGACCCTACTGTCTCTCCTGATTCTTCGTCCTTTTTGCCTATCCTTCCATTTATATCGCCTATTATAATTATTCTTCCATTTATATTTTCTATCGCTTCTGATAATTGCTCCCAAAACTGTTCTTTTGTTTGTACTCTGTCATCCTCCCCTGGTCCGTATGCAATTATCATCGTGGTTTTGTTTGTGTTTTCTAACTGTATTTCTACCGTAAGGATTCTTTCTGTAATAGCTGTCCATTTTTTTACATATTTATTTATTTCCTTTTTAATTATGCATCCCACTCCCTCTCTTGCTCTCTGTCTTTGTTCGACTCCAGTGTATATTAGTAAATTTCCACTTGGTAAGTAAGCTGTTGTACATCATCTAAATAAATATTTTCTAAATGCAATTTAGGAAATTGGACAACATTGTTGACTGATTGACTATAAGTTACATTTATCATTGGTAATTGAATTATTTTAAATATAGAATTTGAATATTGGTTTGTCTTTAGTAGATTATTGTCGATTTGTATTTCATAATTAGCAGGTAATTGAACTGTATAAGTACTTAATAAGGGTAATTTTCTATGATCATGATTACCATTTATTTTTCCTATCAACTCGTGAGTTGTTACAATTATCCATAGGTCATGATCTATTTTCTGAATTTTATTATTTTCTAATACAAACATTTTTGGGTTACAATTATTAATATTTGAAAATGATATTAACTGCGATTCACAGAGAGAATTTTCAAAATTCATTTGTTCTTGGATTTTGCATATAAAATTATTTTTACGTAATTGTTTACAACGTATATCAGTAGTAATGTAGTTAGATTCCGAAAGTAACAAACATTTATGCTGTGGTAAAATGGCTTGGTATTTATTTTCGTTGATCTGCATTGGCAATGGGTATACGTGATAATAATCGTACTTTGTTGTAGCTGTTAATGGTATTTCGAATATGAATACTAATCTAGTATTTATTTGATATGCTTTGACGGTTATTATTTCTTCAAATAATGGTAAATTTTCTTTTATTGGCTCAAAAGGTAGTTGCAATTCATTCAGTTTAGTTTCCACAAATTTTAAGCTTTCTTCTAAATCTTCGGGGTCCATAATCGATGGATGAAAAGTTTCTAATTTCGAGAAAGTAATAGCTTCTTCTAAAGTATTCGTAATGTGTAACATTAATTTTGCGATTGCGGATAGTTGTAGGAATACAGTGTGCATGTTAATAAATGAGTACATTTCATCTTCATGTAATGCGTGCTTCTTAATTTCTGCTTCCATTTGTAGAATTTTTGATTTCAGTGATTGTTGACTGGTTTGTAATGTGTTGATGCTTTTATTGAATTTATCCAATATTTGGTTGGTAAGGGATATTTGTCTAATAAGTATTTGTTTTTGGTTTTCTTGATTTTTCTGTAATTCGTTGATTGAATCTTCATATTTTTGTCCATCGGCAGAGTCCAAATTTCCGGTGACAAATTTAATTATTGAACTTAGTCCGTCAATTGCTCCTCGTTTTTGTCTAATGGGAATTAATTGATTCATTTTTCTTCTAACTTCATAAAGCGTAGCATTTATAAGCATATAATCATTTCTAAATTCTCTAGTATTAGCGGGTCCATTATCATAGTGGCCAAATATGAGTCTCATTCCTAATAAATTTTCTTGCAACGAGTCATATTCGCTAAATTATAAAACTACAATCTATATTCTTAATTAATTCCATGGGTCAATTTGATTTCTGGCTTCTCCAAGTTTATACGGGAATAAACCAGGATTGTTGATTATTTTGGATATTTTTGGTTCTTCTATGCATAGCATGCACTGGATGTAGATGGTTCTGTAATACCAGGTTTACTTAATTCATGTAAATGCTTTATCCTTTTCTTATAATTTTTATCTACAAGAGTAGCTATTTTGTTTTCACTAATGGACAGGATAGTATAGGGTCCTTCGTATTGATTTTTGGCTTTATTTCTTACGTGATTTTTAATGGAGGGGTGTCATAAATTAGAAGACAGGCGGTCGCAGGCACTTTGCGTCTCTGTTAGGGGATCTTATTACATAGCCACGATTTACCCTCGGTTTTCATCAGTAGCCCAAATTTAACAGTAGTTCTCAAAAAGTCAAGTTCAATTTATATTTGATAGTTAAATTAACGAATTCACGGATAGATAGTTTTAATAATAAAAGATAAACTAGGGTAATAATGACTCGAGTGGCGTGGGCGACGGTCTCACGAACGGATGTGTTTTGAACGCTCTCGGACATGATGGTTCACAATCAGTGAGACTTTCAAAAAGTGTTTTGGGTGCAGACTATCAAACTATAAAGATATAGATAAAGATAAAGTGCGTGTGTGTACGAATCTGGGAGGACCGCCACCGGCTCTGTCTGACGACATCTCAAGGGTGACAGATTGGCGATGGACAGGGAAACAACAGACAGTACAAGCTAAGTGATTGGGGGCCTGAGTGGCCTTTTTGTGGTCTTTTGTAGTACCGTAGCCTAATAGAATCACAAAAAAAATTTTTAAATTAAATTCACTTAAAAAATAGAAATTACAACGGGTGATATTGAAACAAGGGAATGTAGGATTGTACGAGCGGCTGGGCATCTGGGGGCATATTGGGGTGGGAGCGACGGGGGTGGGAAGCAGGTGGAGACCCTTCAGAGACGGATATAGCAACGAAAGGGCCGGCATGCAAGCCGTCCTAGATAGAGACTGAAATTCTTGGGATGGGGGCAAATAAATTCACATCAACTTGAATACTGTTTTGACGTGACAGTAAAAGGCCTGCAAAACTTCCATTTTAGTTCAACAATAAGAATTTTATTATTACAAAATAGTTTTAGGTATAAGCATTTTGCATGTACAACTGGTGCTGAGATTTGTTTTAAGTTTCGATGTGCCGGGCGTCGGATATATATTTGATAAACGTAGATAATTTTTGGCGCTATGAATTGAATTGAATTTTTATGTGATGTGATGGGGGTCGGATGTATGTTTGCTGTATTGCGCGGCTCACTACATCAAGAGGTGAATGCTGGGCGTATATTCTGGGAAGACCGGTCAACCGTCCTCTACACCAAGTTTGTGCCATGCGAACAGGGGAGGGGAGGATCGGAGGATCATGCTGCGCGTGGAGTGCATCATTGGAGAGGGATATGCAAAGCGCCTGCATGCCTGGGGTGGCATGGGAAGACTGGGCGCGGGGAGGGGAGGATATCCCGGGAGAGGTGGGAAGAGTCTGCGTACTCATGACGAACCCGATCAAGCGACCACTGGGGAGGGGCAGGATGGCGAGGAGGAGGAGGCAGTGACAGGGTGAGAAAACATCACAAAGGAGACGGAGCGAAACAAGTGCCGGTGGGGGCGAGGGCGATCGATATCGGGCTGTCAGCTACAAGGGGGGGGGGGAGGTTAGGGATGCGGAGGGGGTACAATCCAGAGTCGAACTTCCAACTGGGTGGTAAAGCAGTGGTGGTCAGTGCGGCGAGCGTTGGGTGGTTGATTGGTCATTGGGAGGCTAAGATGGGAGCACTCTGTTGCCTTGAACAATGGATGGATGGGAGATGCGAACAGTGTGAAACTTTGATTCCGGGGTTTATTGGGGTCAGGTGCGGGGTCGCATAGCGGACGGTTTGGATACGTTTGGGAGGGGATATTGGGTGGGTTGTTGGTTAATGGGAAACTGGGAGATGTGCAATCGGTAGCCTTGGAACAGGGGATAGATGTGAAACGGGAACAGTGTGAAGCGTGGATACCAAAGTTATTGGGCTCAAATGCATACTCGCATAACGGACAATTTAAATAAGTTTGGGTGTAAATATTAAGTAGGTTGTTAGTTATTAGAAACTAAGAGATGTGTAATCAGTAATCTTAGAACACCAGATAGATAGATGTGAAATAAGAACAATGTGAAACTTTGCTACCAAAGTTTAGTAGGGTCAAATGCATAATCCCATAAAGGACACTTTAAATAAGTTTGGGAGTAAATATTAAGTAGGTTATTAGTTGTGGGAAAATAAGAGATGTGCAATCAGTAACCTTAGAACAACAGATAGATGTGAAATAAAAACACTGTAAAACTTTGCTACCAAATATTATTAGAATCAAAGAACATTGTGAAACTTTGCTATCAAAGTTAGTAGGTTCAACTGCTTAAGAGCATAACGGTCTCGGCTACGTACTCAACACCCATTGATGCGTAGTTTACTAACTACCCGGTGTTGCAGCAGCGGTGTCTGGCGGTATGCACTGCAGACATGCTAACGTTGTGCAATGCCCCACCCGATCCCACCCTATCCCGTAAATTCCTACCCACCTTACTGGCATGGGATGGGCCTGGCGTAATCCAGGATTGACCATCGAGTCGGCTCCATGTCAGATGATGATGATGATGATGATGATTTCTTACGTGATTTTTAATGCATACTTGATCATTTATCTCAAATATTATTTTGTTGGTTTGGTCCTTTTCATTTCTCTTCGCGATAAGAGTTTCTTTGTTCTTTTGAACATTTTCTGGTAAGGTTTTATAAAATGATGTTAATTTGATTCGGTGGTTGTTAATGTAATCTTCATAATATTGGTTGCTTAGCCGGATGTCAAAAGGGATTCGTTCAATCATGCCATTAGATTGATGATTTAGGGGTGTAGTAATATGTACATTGATTTTATGTAAATTCAATAGTTCTTTAATTGATTCGTTATCTAATTCTGAACCTCCATCCATTGTTATTTGGGTAGGTGCTCCATATTGTGATATAAAAGTAATTAGATTTTCTCCTACTTCTGTGCTGTTTTTAGACGTTAAATAATAAGCTTGGCAGAAACGTGAAAATGCGTCAATTATTGTTAAAAACGCGTTTCGTTCTACTTGAAATACATCGATATGTAGATGTTCAAATGGTCGATGTGGCGTACTGGTTATGTTTAAAGGTTCTTTGTGCGGATGTCTCACATATTTTGCTTTTCTACAGGTCATACATGAATTAATGTAATTTGTAACAGTACCTTCTAAATTTTCCCAACAATATAAACGTTTAATTGTGCTACAAGTAGCTTGAATACCTCTGTGATTGGTTTTGCCTTCGTGATAATTAGCTATAATTTCTTTTTGGTCTTCTTTGTTAATAACATGCATTTATTTTTTCCTTTCTTTTCCTGTTTTACTTTAAATCCCTTTTCATGAATAATTTTGAAGATTATTTGGTGTCTTTTAGAATCGAGTGCGTCTTCACAAATAGGTATACTGCTGGTGGATTCTTGCTGTGTGTGTGCTGTATCTGTAGAATTTATTTCGGGACCTATTAAATTAGCTTCTACCAGTGTGTTTTCAGGTTCTTGATTGATAGGTGTTTCATTAATTTCTTCATTGTCTGCGTTGGTCAATATATCATTTATTACATCTTCCATGGTGGTGTCGAAATTTACTATCATAGACTGTGTCAATTGGATTAACTTGTAACCGCGATAATGCGTTGGCGTTAGTATTGGCTTTACCTTTTTTGTAAGATGTTGGTATTTCCATATTTTCATTCAAATTTGTGTGTCCGATTAATCCTTCATGGGTATTTCGATTTGCAGGTATCTTTTCAAGACATTCGGTTCTTGCGGGTACAAAGAATCGATTATTTACAGGGTAATTAATTTCTTCCATTGAATATAATTTTATGTGTGTTTGCGGAGTTTCTAGGAAATTTCTTTTTAAAATTTCCGTTTGCTTTTAATTTTCTACTCTCCAATTAAAGACTAAGTCTAAAATTCAGAGTTTCGATCTCGTGATTCGGCGATTTTTGTCCTCCTCGACGATTTCGTTGCACTAAATTTTTGGAGATCCGTACGATTGTGCCAATTAATTTATCGAGTTAGAGTTTAATAAAAAAAAATTATTTTTAATAAACAATAAATGAGTTACATGTATTAAAAAAATTAAAGATCTTAATAACAAGAAGCCAAAAGCGTAACGTATTTTGCAGAAGCGCATGTAAACTTTTTATCTTTGCTGATGCTACATAATATTCTAAAGCCGGTCCCAGACACATTGCGCATATTCGCAAATACAGGCATTCGCGAGTAGTGTGGGGCAAGGCATTTGCACTACGTGTATGCTCGTACTCGTACTCGGGCTATTTCCATCGGTTGTCGGTAAATACAACACGAGTCAAAGGAAAATTAAATACGTTTTTCCTGGTAATCG
>JABXWE010036819.1:0-20476 GCA_014611495.1 Limonius californicus
TTTGAATCGGTTACCATCGCTAGAAGTTTCTGTGTAAAAGTTATTACTGCTGATAGAATCGGTGTCTGAATCGATGACGTACATCAGCTTTAATAACTCCTGCTGTTACTAGTTGAACACCCTGTATAAGGTTTGTCGTAATTCGTGGAGGAATATCACGAGACGTCAAATTTTTGTAAGTCCCAGGAAATTTGAATTGATTTGGAGTATATTTTGAACAGTTCAAAGCGATCTACAAATTCAGTCGCAGAGTATTTTCGTGCAAATTTGTAGGGTGGAATCAGCCCCAATCTCGTTAGTAAGCTGGAAGAATTCAGTCAACTAATTCGATTGCATTTTCCGTGTGCCCGATAGTTTCACTGTCAAATTCAGAATCCTGTCCTGGTCAGATTTTTCCCAGCAAAGCAACCGGGGCTGAAAACTTTACAATTGCCATCACCCCCCCCCCCAATGTGTGTACGCGTACAATACAACAGTACATACGGGCCATGCCCCCCCCCCTTTTTTTTTCAGGAATTGTTTTCAGGATACCACAACATTTACCCCCCTCCCCCCTCTTTCAGCATTGTAGCACTCCAACTAACAGAAAATACTACACTTTTATTTAACAGTACAGATACCCGAGGAAGCTACAAACACCAGCCGAGCCCAACCAGCCAACCTGCCAACCACCAACCCACCACGAGCCCATCAAGATGCCGCCAACCCAGAAGATGAAGAAACGAAGCCCAGGACTGAAGAAGCCCTAGAACGCCTAGAACGGTCCACCGCCATATTATTAAGTTAATCATAAATAAAAATGACATGTATTATCTTAAGTTTTTCAATAAATATTTTCAATTCAATTCATATCTTGGGTGACAATACATGAATATATGTGACTATCAACGGTTTGTAAATAATTAAGTTTTATTGAAAGGACTGCAATGTTCTTAACGCTTTCCCTTTGATTTTTAACATTCCTGTTTGCAAAATCTATACATCTAAGATAAACACTGCTCGAAATTTTTAGATGTTACATTTCTTTCTTAATATGTATTTTTTTTTCTTCTTCTTTTTCAGGCTTATCTCTCCACTTCTGAACGTAGGTCTCCCTTAACTTCTTTCAATTATCTTTGGACAACTATGTTTAAGTTACGTTGACTGAAATTAGTATCTTTGGTTTTACATAAGCGAAGGCCTTTAATAGATCGTTTACTTGAAAGTATTTAGTGTCTTAGAAAATCTCACACAAATCTCTTCTAAGCTACGTTCAAAATTAAATGTGGGACTGCTTTTCATAGGTATAATAGAAATCGATGCTACAATAAAAGCAGATTTGAATTATTTCCATCTACTTTTGTGAGTACTTTAGGATTAGACCTAATTAAATTTCCCGGAAATGCTCAATGCTGAAACACAACAGTGGCATCCACTGACGACCCGTTCTGTTGAAAATTTTGCGGTTCATGTAACCTCAACGCAACTAAATCGTCCCAAATAGAACGAAATTATTTAGATCTGTCAATGGCAGTTGTCCTGAGCAGCAAATTAAATTGAAATTCGATAATCGCTGACCGTGTAATTAATCGAATAAAAAATAAATTGGATATTGAACACATAGCCTAGAGGTTTGCAATTAAATTGATTTCAGTTAAAAAGTAGGTGTTGATTAAAAGTTCGATTTAAATAAACAACCCAGCAAACAGACTCTCCCGGTTTGCTCTTATAAAAGAAGAATTCAGAAACGGTTTCGAATCGTACAAATACAGGGGGAAGAACCCAGCCGCGGACTTAATAAAATAAGCCATTTGAAATTCCAAGGGGATTTTAATAATCTTATTTCTATTTACAATGGAAAATTCGGTCCCACCAAGTTGCATTTTCACTGTTTTACTTAGCGAAATTAACGGGGGAATATTTCGAGACTTAAAATCTGTTACTTCCTTCTTTATTCTGTGTAAGTTGGAAATAAGTCCAAACACACGAAATATTAAATTGCAGACATCTGTTACATAAAAACGTTTATTTTTCGCTTAAGTGATTCTCTGCGGAACATTATACAATGAATTAGCATCTTGAAAGTCCTATTGCTAATAATAGGGCTAATAACAAGGTTAACTTCAGAGAAATGGAGACCCTTCCGTTATAAACTTCATGTTTTACAAGCGTTAAGGAGCGTTTACTACACAAACACCCAGGACTAAGTCCTGAGTCCTTTTATCTCCCAGACTGTATCTATGCAAATCTGTGCCGAGTGTGATCTGTATGCATGCAGTCCTGTCCGTCCTTAGGCAGTTTGCAACTTTGATCTTACCCTCAGCCCGTGATTTATCACACCTCTCTTCTTGATTAACCATGCTAAAACTTATTGTGTGCAGGCCCTAACCCTAGTTAACAAAATCAGAGAGCTAAACTGGCTTTATTAGAAAGTAAAACAGATTAGAAATATTCCGAAACCAAAATTAGCAATTCAAAATTTTCTATACCCAAAAGTTAAAATAACACCTAATATAGGAACACATGTAACTCTAACACATGAATATTCAAAAAGCAGGAAATGCAATGAGCGCGACGAAATTTCAAGCTGTCAGATTTTTGACAAACGCTACAGATGATAAGATGAAAGTTTATTTTATGCAAATTTTATCAGCCGGGGAGGCACTTTGTGAATAAAGAATGTGTTTTCGGTGTCAACCCTAAAAGGGAATTTATAAATCAGCTCAAAAACATTGTGTGGCTATGAAGTGGTACATAGAGCATCCGCTATAGACGACTAGGTTCAATTCATTCTGAATGTATAGTGCAGCTTGCTGCAATCGAAACGCAGTATGATCAACCAAATATTCGGTTCACTGTGGAGAACAAACGTGTTTTCATTAGGCTACACATTTAATACAATTCTTTAATAGTGATCAACATATAGTTCAGTTGGTGCAGTTATTTTTAAATCTAGAAAACAAAATATTTGCTTAGCTTAACATATGCGGAGATTACGATAGCTGTTTTAAAGTCGCTCTTCCTAGTTAAACTCGATGTTTAAATTACGTGACAAACATCAACTGATTACAAGTTCTTTTAAAATATTTAATAGAACTACTCAGACTGCCTTAAATTAGTCTAGTTATCACTACAGTAAAGTGCTTTGTTTCATGTAAAAAATATTCTCCTTATTCTTCTTCTTCAAGTGTTCAACTTATTTAATAGTTCGTTATATCAACTTCTTTCTATCTGGTCCTATCACCCCTTTCTTTTTCTACTTCTAGATCTGCATCGGTACATTTATTGAGAAGCGGGTATTATCCATTCTTGTAAGTGCTGCACCCATTGTATTCTTTATTACTTTATTTTGTCATTCAAGCTGACGATGTTTAGTATATTTCGTATTGGGTTTTCGGTTTGTTCTATACCCTGTTACAAATATTCTTCTAGGACCTGTATCTACCGGCAATAAAATTAACAATCTTGAAACGTAGAGATCCAACAGTCTCGCTATCTTTTTGGCGATCTGTTTTCGTGTGGCTTTGAATTGCTTACGACGTTTACCAACCTGTTGTGACCCAAGTGATAGTCCACATTCATCGTCTGGCGATGTCCTCTACATGACAAATTTTCCTGCTGTAGCTCGAAGAGTTTTCATTTTGTTGGTCCTCAACAGATTCTTTATTTTTCTCGTATCAGTTGTAGTTTCTGCCGCATACAAAATTATTGGTCTAACCCACGTTTTGCACATACGGACTTTACTTTTCGCATTCACGTTTCTGTTGTTCCATATTATATCTCGCATGGCTCCAGAAATTGAGGCCTTTTTGTTAAGACTTGTACACTTCCTTGTATACATCTTTATAGTTGGATATTTCTGCCCCATATAGTTTTATTTCATGAGTTATTTCCACTATGTATCCCTCTATCATTTCTTTTTGTGATCTACCATGGCAAAGTCCCATATATTCCAGATAGTATTTATGCGATCTTATAGAATTGTAGCCCCGTGTTTTGGCTAGGTTTATTTTGAATGTTCCTCTTCTTACTGTCCTGATCTGCTTCTTCTTTACGCGGATTGTCCGGTTTCCTTAACATTGGTGAACACTCCGACAAGTTCTTCTTTATCCTGAGCTATCTTTTATTCTTGTCCATTATTTAGTATTTATGAGCCGCGACATTTTCTTTCTGCCAACACCACATCGGTCTTTCTCCTTTAAGAATGAAGTACATAAGACAGTACTTTTCTCCTCCTAATATATGTATAATGTCCAAGGTATGAGATTTTTCGGCATGATTATGATTAATGGTTTTCGCTCAATGTTAGCTCTTCTTAGTACATTATTTATTTTTCTCTCTATCAAGGAGACTCATCGTTTTAGTTGGAATTTTCTCTGTTATATATATATATATATATACTAGTGGCGTGTAGCACTTCTGATTTGGGTATGCACGGTCGATCGATAGGGCTGTTGTTGATTACTTACTGTTCCTGTTCTGGGGTGTCTTAATAGAGTAGCTACGTATGTTTCGCAGGTGTAATAATTTTTTCGTCTGCTACAATTGGTGTATTTGACTGGTCTAGACCAGCGACTTGTTTTAGTTTCTGTTCCATGTTTGTACCTAATCGTGTAGGTGCGTTTACGAATAGAAGCTCCATTTCTTCGCATCCGCAAGTTATATATTATTCTTCAACGTATTTAATTTTCCTCCTTATTCTCCTTTGTAATTCAAAATATGCGAATTAATCATTTTCCACTATTGTTCGTTCTTCCATAATGTCTAAAATCTCATCTGCCGTCCATTGACTGCTTGATATTCTTTCGCATCACTGGGCAGTTACATCTTCTTCTTTATTTCTAGGAAGCTTATCTATTTTGTCGTTACTTTCATTTTCATTTTAATTTTTCCTCTAAATTCTTGGTCTTCTAAATTTCCATATTAACCTTCTCACTGCATTATTTTCTTTATAAGTGAGTGGTAGTGGGTGGTCTCAGCCAATATTTGTTCCACGATATGTGGCAACTCGCGTAACATTGTTTCTATACAGTTTATTAGAATCAGAATATCATATGTGGTTTCTCCTAGGTTCTATGTTGTTCGGTTCATCAAAAGATGAAGTAACTATAGAGTGGTCGTTTTGGCAAATCAAACAATGTATTTGTTATCAACATTTCCTTTCATAATCAGATTTGAAAAATTCTATATTCTCTTTGATTACTTTGTCCAAGCTGGTACTTTCCGATTATTCAGCCCATCGACCTTTCCCAACCTTGGTAGTACAGTCACCAATTGTTAAGGTTATCTTGTTGTTTCTAAGTTTACGAATAATCTAATTTAGTAGATCATAAAAATTCTCCATCTCGTTGTCATACTTCCTGTCGGCAGCTGCTTCCTGAGTAATATAACGTTCCGTAGTTAAAGTTGCACGTTTGCGTACCTGGTCATGTAAGTTCATAAATTCTCATTATATCAATGTTCAGTATTTTTTCATTAACTGCATTATATAATCTTCCAGCAAACTGAAAGTATGAAAGTGTTTCAATTGCCATTTCCTTCCACAAATTATGAAAAATGTGGAGTGTTAAATCGACAAAACTCCAGATGAAACTCAAAATCCTGTTCCTATAGAATATCGGATAGCTTCGGAGATTCCGGAGGAAGCAACTTACACCAACCCACTCCCACAGCTAAACGATGAGGACACAACCACCTTTAAAAACTATAACAAGAACGTAAAGAGCGTACAAAGACCTCGAAATAAGCGATTTGACGATATAAACACCATAGCAGGAAATCAGTGGACGAGAACAGCTAGAAAAAAAAGAAAACTGGAAGAATCCTGTATCATAAAGTGGATGAACAGAGACTGTAGAGAGAGAGAGAGAGAGATGTATTGAAAACATGTTTAACGTAAACAAAAACGGTATAGCATGTTCAATGTCCATTCTTTTAATCCAGTTGTGGTTCTAAACGCAATTCTTTGTTTAGATGGAAAATTAGAAAATTTTCAATTTTGTAGCAAAAACTCCAATGTAGTTGTAGTTAAACCCCATTAAGGTAGCATGCGCTACACCATTTACTAAACATCTTTGAAAGAGCTTAATAAGTTGATGAAGAATGCCAACCTTCTAAGTTCATCAATTGCATTGAAACAACAACGTCCTATGTCAATTTCAGCAGATTTACTAAATAAGGAACAAACGATTTGTAAAGTAACCTCTTTCAGCTGATAAGAGTTCCTATCTCCATAAGGAATAATTAGATATAAACCACAAAAGTTCTACGAGGATTGTGCAATAGAAACATTTTTGGAAGCTGTAGCATAATTTTTATTAATTCAATAAAATCTCCATTAACATAAGCGTAAGCATGTCTTAAATCACTCGGGCTACATAGGGGCGAACATTATCATGCAAAAGAACGGCACCGTTTGTGAGCTTATCGAGACGTTTGTTCTTCATGGTGACACATAAACGTTGTAAGCTGTCCGCGTATTGTTCAGCATTGATGTTGACACCTGACTGTTTAAAATCCAACAGTAATACAGTTTGATAATAAAAAAATACGGTTAACATTACTTTTTCCGCTGAAATTTTAGATAGGAATTTTTACGGATTCGGAGAATTAGCATGCTTCCACTGCATACTTTGACGCTTCGATTCCGGTTCATAGTGCCAGCACCAAGATTCATCAGCGGCAACGATCCGGTGTAAAAAGGCATTGCCTTCTTTTTGGTAGCGCATCAAATACTGTAGTGAAAATGCTGGACGTAAATTCTTTTAGTCATTAGTAAACAGTCGTGGAATCCAGTGAGCTGTAACTCTGTCATGACCAAGCGTATGAATAATGGAATGACCACTTCCTGTACTAATGCTCATCATTGCAGAAATTTTTCCTACTTTAATACGTTTATTTGCACGTAAAGCAGTTTCCAGAAGCCTCACATTTTCTTCTGAAGTTGCAACACAAACATGTCCTGGATGAGCCAAACACAGTGGTGCAGAAAATTTCGACAAAGAAGAGAGTTGACTAACCTCTCTTCTTTGTCGAAATTTTCTGCACCACTCAACCACTGCCGTATGAAAATAACTACACAGTCACCATATACAGCCTTCATTCTCTTATGAATTTCTAGTGGTTGACGTCCTTTGGCGGCTACAAATTGAATAAAAGCACGCGTATTTACTTTGGACTGATTTTTTACTGATGTGTTTCTACTAAACAATCCTCGTATGTCAAGTGAAAAAATTCGAGATTATTGCCTTCCTCCAAACTATCTATTTCTGGCATATAAACTTCCGGAATTTCTGCAAATAATTCTGCAGAAGGTTGCCATTCTTCACTGTCGTATATAGAATCCATAAAATTTTATCAAGTAATTCCAGGTATCTTAACGTTATTTTATGAAAAGATTATCACGACAATTAACGCAAATTTAACATTTCTAAGTGCTCTCCGAAATTGAACTGCGGCTGTTAAATAACTATTTTAAAAATAGCACACAGCCTTAATTAACGATTTGACGTATCTATAGCCATTGTGATTAGATTAATTTGACAAGAAAGGTGTAAGTCCAGACATAAAGTAATTAAAACCGGGGGAGATGCAATCACAGTTTAATTGCACTCGCCTGCAGTGGGTGCGTTCGGTACTGCTTGTCCCTAACCACGATATTTTATTATTTTCTACTGCCCACGGACCTTGTAATCGTCCGTATATTTTAGTTACGAACCGCAAACGTGAAAATATTTAATGGTATTAAAAGATCATAAACAATTTAAACACAGCTAAATAGAAACGCAGAAATTGCATTAGCGGTAAGGCAATCTGGTGTAATAATAGTTGTTAGTCTCAAATGATAAGAATATGTTGATTTAATAGGTATTTATAAGAAAAGCAGGTATGCAATTCAGGAATAGATTGACGTTGAATACTAACCAACGCCTATTAATACTATTATTGTTTATGTTCAAACTACAAATACGTAGCATACGAACAGTGTCATATAGTACAAAATATATGTGTATTTTTAAAAAGTACCAATTATTACAACCTCGCTCATTCAGAAGCTGATATAATATGGGCGAACAAAGTACTGTAAAATATCCAAAATATAAAGCCAGTGAAACAACAAAATAATTATTTTTTAGAATTTTACATTGCGCTATTATTAAATTTCTTTCAAATCGGGAAATTTACATGTTGCAGTGTTTACGTACATAGCTATCAAATAAGAGTGAAAGTGTCACTCCATAATGTTTTGGGCTAACTTCTACTAATATCCACGTTTGTGCTTAGATTTTTTGACTTGCTTTGGAATTCTCATTCAGTGTCCAGGCGGTGGTCTTCTAGCTAGATAGCGCCTGATATATAAATTGCAGGCTACAGCCGGATTTCCGCATTTACCAAAAATAGGCAACAAATTTGTTATCTCGTTATTTGAGACCCATCTTGCTTAAAATTTAAATAAGCCAACAAGTCGAATTAGTATTGTCAGAAGTAGGCAACATTGATCAATTTAATTAAATTAACTTGGTTGGCCTACCCTGCCACCTCAAATTTGTTGAAATATCAAACCAAGAATGAGTTTGCGTCGCATTTGAGTAAAGCGGCAAACACAATATCACTACCACTATAAACACAACATTACTCAAAATAAGTTCTCTGGTTCTAATTGTATTTAAGGCCAAGGTCAAGTCCGAAAATGTACCTTCGCCGAGTGACGGCTTTTTACACATAAAGTTCGTGCAATCGTGTAGATCTTTAAGGCTCGCTCTCATAAAAGAGCTATAACTTCATAATGATGCATTTTCCCTATTTAAGGGAACCTTAAATAAAATTGTTAATAGTTGTGCTTTGTACAAAGGTTGTTCAGTAAGAAGAACTGATGTATTAGTTAGTAGATGAGTTTATTAATCTAAATACGTGTCTTAACTGGTTGTTGGTTGCTCGACCGGCAGGTGACATTTGACAGCTAACCATTGGTAGTTGTCCTAATGCCTTTCAACAGAGTGACTGAAACCAGTTCCGAATAATCGCATTTGATAACGAATCATTTCCTCTATTCCGGTTATACAAAGGAGCATGATCATCGTTCTCCTGGGCGCAGGCTTCTGGAATGTATTTACTTAACCAAACATTATACATAAAATGATGACGGTATCTATTTATCTATTTTTTCAAATGTGTATTGCATTTTTATTTTTTTCTCTAAAAACCGGAATATGAAACACACAACAAAACAATGATAACCCATTAACTAAATATGTAAATGTAATAGTATTCAGCTTAAAAGTATAAGAACTTTATAACGAAGCACAGTCCAACTCGATTAAAGCAAGAGTTCGAAATTAACTTCTTAGAAGTCAAAAAAATAAATTTTCTTAAATTTTTACTCAGAAATGCTCAAAAGTCATTGTAAAACATTTCATGCAAATAGAGATTTTCTCGTTACGATATTTTGATTCAAAAAACCGCGTTAACAACTTGAATTCCAGAAATACGTCATAAATTTAGATTGATTGAAATTGCACTCGGCGAATTGTTTTGACGTTGGCAGGACTAGGACAACTGTACTGTTTGTTTTTTTACACTCCACTAACGTTTTTTTTTCTCACTCATTCATACTACCGTTCCCACCCCGGAACCGCTTTCGCATTACTTCAGGGGGTGCGGGCGTCCCTTACATACTAAACATTCATGCAACATGCACCCTAAACTTAACTAAGCAAATGCGGTCGCCCCAGTCGGGATTCGATCGCCCCAACGGAGCGACTGCATTTACTGTGACCTCAAGTGGCCAATGCGTTCTCGCACTAGACCGCCGAGGTCCCTACACTCCACTAACTAGGATTACTGTGAATTTCATTCATGCTTATTATTTGAACTTCAAGGTTGTTTTTCTTGAATGTTTTCTTATGTAACCTATTGAAAATTTTATACCATTGAGAACAGTTTAAAAATGTCTACCGAAAAAAAATAATAAAAAGTAAGAGATTATGACGTTCGGCCGCTTTTATTGCACGCACCCTGTATGCACAACGTTCATTTATCTTTCTGCAAACGCAGTATTAATCCAAGTCTTCACACAGTTAAGTGCGGGGACAAGACGGAAGTCAGGTTCTAGCTCTCGACCTGAGTCTTACGCAGATTTAAAATTACCCCCGAGCGTCCGAATTAGAGTAATTTACCAAAAGATAATTACTTCCGCTTTCTGCGGTACCATTCACGATTCGTCCGAACAAGGGGAATAATTGGTTTCCCAAATATCCCGAAAATATCGCTTAAATTTGGGATTTGGGAAATTTCGTCGTATGAGGCAATTTTGAAAAATCTGCCAAAAGCAAGATTCGAGGTAACGCAAACTGTAACAACTCCACCTCTACACCCAGGGACTGACTCAAGCTTTATATACCACTGAAAGACCAATTTTCCATCGAACAAGGTAAATTTTCAAAACCTTTGTTAGCCACGCTTCAGCTGTTCCGTTTAGTTCACCGAGGGAGAGGCAGCCTGAAACTCACGCCATTCATTGTGAAATCTTCTGCAATTAGTTTATATTTCGTATGTTTTATTCAGAGATTTTTTGCGATATAAGAAAATACTGTGTTTACAAGGCCTTTCTGTAGTATCTTTTTTTCAGGTATTATTAGCTTAGATTTAATTGTTTTCGATTCACCTGTGCGTGACCCCTTGTTTAATAGATATTAAAATTGTTCGTTTTAAACTGTTTTTTTTTTAAATAATGTTTATCTTTGTTCGTTACTAAATTATAATCATTTAACCATTTTCCGTGTATTTTGTCCCCTTCTTTAATTTAATTAAATGCCTTATTAAACTTAACTCTTATTTAATTTTTCTCTATGTTAAAAGTAATGTGAAGATTCCTCTAAGGGCAGCTGAGAGTGATTGTACGGGGTAGGAAATTCACATTTTTTGAAAAGGTAAGTTCCATCACGCACAACCTTCGGATTGGCCGTTCAAAGTAAGGTGGAGCTTAAGCAGTGCCGGATCTAGTAATATTCTCGTTGATGCCCTCACTTATTACGACTTTATCCCGAATTTGATCAGATTTAAGCGCGGAGTATTTTACAGAAGGAACCACCCCTCCTCCTCTCAGCTACGCTAGGAATGTCTTCGTTTATGTGTCACAATTCCGTTTAAGCCCGTGACAAGATTGTCATTTACAAAAAATATTGATGACATCATAACTTTTTCAAAATTTGATGAAAAAATCTAAAAATAACTTTTTCATATGCACTGTGATTTAAATAGAAACACCCCTTTTAGATTTTTTCTCTATCACAAACCTTAACGGATTTAACAAATTTATCCTCTACTTAATTTCCACGCTGTATATAGAACTTGTAATTAACGGTGGATGTTTTACAGATACCCTGTACATAAAAAATACAATTTTAGTAATTGCCTATGATAAACATACAATTAAATAAAAGATACGTGACGCCTAGATGATTCACCTAATGTTTTAGTGTAAAATGTAGTTTGGTATATTGATTATTTAAAAAGGAATTGCTGTATAATGAAGTAGTTTTTACAGCAGTTTCAAAAGCGTATTTTCATTAAAAGCTACAGCATAAAAAAAAGTAGATAATGCAAGTCAATTTTACAGGTAAACTCGTTTTATCATGTTTCACAATCGAGTTTTGATGCATTTAAATTAGAGCGATCAATTTTTAAGTCATAATCATTTCAATGATATATGGTAATTGCTGAGAGTGAAAATGGAAGGTTCCCATTACAGTAATTTAAATTAATGGTATCTATTTTGTATTTTATTTGTTTTGAGATTGCAAACCGTCTCTCCGAATAATTTTATTATCGAGTAGAGCAGTAACAAAAATGTAAAGTAATGAAAAATTTGCAACTGAGTAATCGGAAATGATCGAACTGAGGGACTAATCGAATTCTCGAGTACCCGTGTATCCATTAGAATAAATTTACAAGTAAAAATGTCGACAGAACTTTTAAATTATCTCTCTCTAATTTCCATTTTACCTGTCACTTTGTAAATTAGGTTCGATAGTTTATTAATTGCCTTCATTAGCGCAAATTCCGATCCGATTATTCTTGGGAATGCAATTTAATTTTTATTGCGAGTAAGTCCGACTCGAACCATTAATGTAATTTAATTCTGTTATATTTCAAATACAAGGCATAAATTAGGTTTCGGGATCTTATCTTGCATCGGACAAAGTGAAAAAGCGTAACTTTTCGTGATTATGTTAAACCTGCGTATCAAAACGTCGAGTAAAATATGAAACCCATTTCTCAAACTTTCCGTTGTGACACCCGCGAGTTTTATAACAAATCTAGGAAAGCAAACGAGATTTTTCATACTGTTGTTAAGGGTGTTTAGCCTCACTGACAACCAAAAATGTTAGAAGTACAAATGGTTTCTTGTGCGTTAATACCCACTCGCGAGAGAGAAAGCATTCAAAAATTTTAAATTAAACTTCAGATTAGACTGGAGAACTGATATCTTAAATTTACTTTCCTAGATAGGCCTTTCCATTGAATTACGTAAAAATTTAATAAACGCAGCGGGAAGATACAATTCTTGACTGGACGTAGATCTTGTACAAAACTTGTCTGCAAACTACGATATGTCTAATGTTAACTGTCATGTATGTACTCACTCGGTCTTAAGAATCTTTTCAAATTTCTGAACCTTATTTTTTAAGCAAAGAAATACACAAAATATACGAGGCTTATTTGGAAATTAAGGACAGATCGGCCACAAAACAAATACATAGTTGAAAAAAAATTATTATACTTAAATCTTAGATACTATACTATTTCTCTACATCGTGACAATTCCAATTTAAACACTTATGTGGTACACGTTTTTGTACACCTTCGCCATAAAAATTTGCCGCCTCTGAAACAAACCATCTTCGTAGCGTCGTGTTGAGAAAAACGATCGCACGTTCTCCTTAACAATTCTTAAGATCGAGGAAAAGGTGAAGCCACTCGGCGCTAAGTCAGGACTGTATGGCATATGATTAAACAACACAACAGCAATTGAATTGTTTAATGAGCTGCACAGTGCGAGCCGCCGCGTTTAGTCGGGCGTTATTGTGCTTAAGTACGACTCCAGAGATCAGTAAACCTCGCCTATTTATTTCGAATCGGCCTTATCACCTTTTTTAAGGTCTTACCATACACACAATGGTGAGCTACAAGGGGATAACGAGGGCTCGCGCGAGCTTTTTGTTAAATTTTACTAGAATTTGCGAGCTCTTTATTAAAATTCTGTTATTTTTCTAAAAAAACATCTTGTTTTTACAAAAAGCGTTTTATTTATTAATGGATGTAATCTACCTGCTATTGAAATGAATCTAAATAAAGAAGTCGTTTTGCTCTTAATTCAAAAATATTAGAAACATCAAATTCTACGGGATTCAAAAAATAAGTAGCACTGAAGGTTATTTGCGCCTTTTCATCGGAAAAAAGAGCAGGACCATTTTAAAATTTCACAGCTCACCACAGTATACACGTCTGCAATAATTGCCATACCACGTTCCAGAAAATCAACTAACAACAAACCTTTCCTGTCCCAGGAACTCTAGCCATAATCTTTCGGTTTTCGAACGTTTGCTTGAACTTTTTGGATTTGGGGAGATTCGCATGCTTCCACTGCACTTGTTGTTGCTTGGTTTCAACATTTGTCTATGAAATCCAAGTTTCATTGCCAGTCACAATGTGATTCAGCGCAGGAAGGTCAGTGCAGGGGCGTTTCGCTGGATTTTCTGAAAATCTGTCAACATCTTTGGCATCCACCAAGCCAAAGTTTGTGGTACTGTAACCTGTTCGTGACAATTTCATTGAGTAGCGTATGTGAAATTTGAGGAAAATTTGCGACCATTTCCAAAATCGTAAAACGCCAATGTTCCCGAATTATCATGTTCACTTTATCCAGAAGAAAGTCGTTGATAACAGAAGGTCTCCCACTTCGTTCCTCAGCGTGTATGTTTGTTCGGCCATCTCTGAGTATCCTACACCCGTGTCTGACCTTTCCTTCGCTCATAATGGCTGGGTCATAACCTCGCATATTTGACGTTTAAAATGGGCAGCTTTTTGGTTTTTTTGCATGGAACATACAAATCACCATAGCGCACACTTTAGATATCAGAAGATTTTCTATCATCGTGCTCATTTTAGCTTTTTATTATAGAACTGAGTACAATAATACATAATAGTACATACTTTCGAAAAATTTTTACTGACCGTTAGTTACTGTTTTCGAAGCAGGTAGCTTTCCGGGCAGATGTCGCAAATTCCAGAAAGCGAGCGCTCTGCCAACTGACCTACCACCACATAATATGAGACAGACTCTACAGTTGATTTCAGAATTGCCATGTAATACTGAGAACATAGGGTTATACTTTTCTAAAGGAAAATCCCATTGCAGTGTTGCCATTTGCCACTATCCCTAACTTCTTAACGATACTACATCGGATTGAATTGATTGAAATGTCGTAAGCATTCAGAAATATATCAAATTTATAGTGGCTTTAAAATAAGTACCTACCCATTTCCTACCATTTTAGAGGGTCACTGCTAAAAATCATCTTCAATGTTAAATGTTACCTGACAGCCTGCTCTAGGCAAATTTATCTTTGAAGGTTTGAAATAGTATTACAACACTTTAAACTTCTGTGTGAAAAGGATTAAAGTTTTACATCAAACAAAGTTTATAACTAAATTTGTTAACATTGTTATTGTATCTTCTCTGTAATGCATGGCAAGTGTGAAAGCAACTATAGTGTATTTATTTAAAGAGCAATAATAATGATTTTTTAACTTGATAAGCAGTCCCCACATACAAAATTTCACATACTTAATACTATACCATAATACTACATATCGATCGATAAAACAAACGATATCAACTGGCTGTAACTCCGCAACAAAATATTTTTGAACTCGCGTCTATATTACAGTATTTGGATAGTCCCAAGCTCTTAAGCTTTGTTAATGGTATGATGGTATGATAATCCCTTCTATAAAAGTAAAATTCTAAACTATTCAAGTGTAAATTGACACGAAGTTTTAAACTGTCAAAATTGCTTACTGCGTCTAAAAATTCAAATCATATATTAAGCGTTTTTATTTAAACAGTCATAAGACAAAGCATGAGTGTAATGATAACTCAGTTGACAGAAACCTCGCATAAAAGCTTTTAATGCAACCCACCACACACAATTCCCCAATCCAGTTGGCAACGGTGGGAGCTTAATGCCAAAAACCTTCTCTGGAATTTCTGTCGTTCAGATTCGGTGTTAAACTATGAGCCCTGTGTTTCTATCTTACAGCTAAGGAGAAACACGTGGCATTGAAGAGGCCGGTGTTAATCAGTGAACTGAAGAGGTTGTTAACCTACGCAATGGAAGCAGACAATATTTTGGGGTCTAAAGCAGTACCTACTTAAGTAATAATTTCTAAATTTGATGCTGATTGCAAATATTAAAAAAAAAATAATCAATTAAAGGTAATAGGGTTTAGAGGGTTTACAAACCTAATGCAATGTCAGAAGTCACGTTACATGATACAATTAGCATTAATATAGTATAGGGTCTTCGTTGACCAAAAAGTTAATAATCTGCAAAAACAATATATGTTCTCCAAGATATGATAGAAATATTTTCAAGTACACAAACACTGATAATATAAGAATTTTCTAGTCCAAAGTATAAGCCCCAAAATAAAAATAATGAAAAAATGACTGATTCCAATTTTCATTGAAATTAGTAAATACCAAACATTTCAAGAAAAAATGTTTGTAAATAACATAGTAATTACATTCCCTGTACTATTTTTGTTTACTAAGTTACTACGTAGCTAAATTATTTTATAATTATTTAATATCATAATTATTTATTTATAATTATTATAATTTAAAAAACGCAGCAAACAATATTAACAAATTATTCAATTAACTGCAATATAAACAAATATTGTACCACCAAAGGCCTAGGAATTAAGTTTAAACCATCATGTAATAGCTATTTATGTAACAAGTACATAATCTAAGACTTTATTGGACGAGTCGAGTTTATTGGCAGAGCGCGCTTGCGCGCGAGGCCAATAGTAAAGACGAGTTAATTAAGTCTGATTATGTACGAGTAACATACTTAGCTTTATATTCGATTCAAAAAATGTCTAGGAAAATATATTTTATTTAGAGAAATTTGCAATAGAAAATATTATATAGTGTGCCTTCTGCTTTGTCATAGATACGTAGATGTTTGAAATTTGTAAATGTGTCAGAATGCGTCGATTAAATAATTATTACTTGGTTCTGGTAGTTTAAAAATGGATCTACCAGAAGAAATGGAAATTTCAGACAACATAAGACAAATAGCATCGAGTGCGAGAGAAATGCTTTTTACTTTTTTATTTTGAAGTTTAATTTTCAAATAATTTGACACTGACAGGAGTCCAAATTACTTTATCATTATGGACTAGTTTAATAAAGTGACAGATTATGGATTCTCAACAGTGTCATAGATCAACCTATTATGATTGAGTCGAACATAAAAGCACTTATTTAAAAAAAAAACTGCACTATGGAGTTGCCATCAAGACGAGGAATATTTATATTTTAGTAATAATAAAGACTCAATTTCAAGAGGATTTATTTACTTTTGTGTTTTATACGTATTTCGACATTTTACATGTAATTTTTAAAAGCATTTAAAATTGCAAACATTTGTAGCTAAGGTAACAGCACACTGGATGTTGATTTCGGACTTGGCTCTAGTCTTCTATTCTAAAACTTCCAATAGCGGAGAATTTATGAGCTCAAAAACTATACAAAACCTAATATAATCATAAATTCCATCCCTGTTTTCTAAAGTTATCAAACTTAAAATTTAATGACAATAAAATAAAATTTCTAAATAAAAAGGATTCAATTTCTGTCCATTCCCAAAATTCACTAACAATATTAAAGAAATTTTAGCAGTAAATTCAGAAAATATTCTCCAAGAAAAACATTTCGATTATGCAAAATTTCAAATTGCCAATTTGTTAAAAGACATGTCAACAATAGACACGCTTTCATATTATAATACAAACTATACAAACTACTATATACTATACAAACAAAATATACTTAAAACATTTGAAGTAGTTGGTGTAGAAATGAACTTAAAATCTGTTAAACAATATTCGTGGCGTCATCTACTATCACGTATTACAACTTTAAGCAATAATTATGGGGAACTGTGTATACGTTTTCCTGTCCTGCGACATCTAACCACAGCAAAACGCAAGTCTTCCCTCCTAACAATCCTCGCAGCTATTTTTATTTCCTACTTCTATCTATTTTCCGTTTTGGTCAATTAGTTTATGGCTTCTGTTTATACAGTCCTAAAATCTAAAGACAAAGAACAACAATTAACAAAATACTTCTTTATAAAAATACAGATACAAAATTCATTTTAACATATTTCTTAGGGCGTTAGTTTCGCAGTTATTTTTAATGTTTGCTATATTTTCAGCAATGGCGGATTTAAATTTTTGAGAATTTGGCACTAACTATTGTGTTAATTGGAATTACTGCATATTTTGCATATTTTATTTACTGATGCATTGTATAAAGCAAACAAAGTTTTCGTTTTATGGTTATAAGGCTAAGATTTGAATTTTTCTCGGAAACTACACCTTGTTGTATTTTTATCACTACTTTCCAGATGTTTAAGTGGTATTTATTCCTAGCTGTAATGACAGCCCCGAGTACACGCACAAAACGGCATAGGTAATATCTAAATCGGCTAAATATTCTAAAATCAGCTTCTACATCAAATATTCTCTTTGTGTCTTAATACATTTTGTAACTTATCTGTTATTTTAATTAAATATTTAATATAACGCACCTACATTTTGTTCTTGGGTTTGTTGTTATATATAACACGAATATCTAAACAAAACTGCGGCTTAGAAATAAAAAATTAATTTGTAAATTATTAAATTATTTAATTATTTAAATGGTACCTGAGTAAAGCATTATTAACTGATAATATAATTTGGTAGGCGTTTATTAGCAAAACTTGCCCTCGGCGTCAAAAGCTCTAGCGTCTGCCCTGGACAGACGCTCTTCTGGCTCTAAAGTGTGTATACCATAAAATTAAGGAAACCCTAACTGATTTTAGTGTTTCAACAAACAAACGGGTGCTCATCACAAAATACTAATTGATCCCTTCACAACCGAAAGCACGCATACCCTGTAGGAGAAGCGACTATAACAAAAGATCTCATCTAATCCAAAAATTTAAATAGACGCTGCCGGACACAGCTGGGGAAGAATAAATACAAGTAAATACAGGAGCAAACAAATACAAAAAAAGCATATAACCTATACCAAAATAAGAAATCATGTAAATGCCAGAATTAAGTCAAACGAGAAAAGAATACTGTAACGAAATGGAACATTACATCACAAGTAGTGAATACATGGTAATTAAGTCCATAGGCGAAGAAGACTGAAGATCTGACCAACTCAACATCGGCAACATAGAAACAATGAGAGCAATTGAACAGACTCCAGCACAAGGAGAAGAAGATAATGATAATGATGAAGAAGACAACATACACCGGAAATACACTCAGAGATAGAAGAAGAAACAACATCAGAGACCAATGGCGAGGAACAGAAGTCAAATGTGGAACACAAATATAACCAGAATGGATAATGGCAGATTAGCAAATATAGCCAAAAATTAAAAACTACACGGTACACGACCACCTGGAGACAACACGAGAGATGGCGCGATAATTAGGAAGTCGATATTACAGGAAGAGTGCAAAACTCCACATATATAACAAGGAAATTGCTTAAATCAAAAAGAAGAAGAAGAACAAGCGGTATGGGAAAGTAGAAGACAAAACAAAACATTCACGATGGTATGTAGTTAGCTCGCGTATGGATACAGTGCCACGAAACAAAATATAAGTTATTTCTTGCGCGGCAGAGTAGAGAAATGGTCCTTGTCAGAACAATCCGAGACATATGTGAAGAAATAGAATATCGGCTATTAAATAGAACGCCCGATAACGTAAACAACCTGTACAGCTCGATAACGTAAACACTTCTTGGCGACGATTAGTCACCGATTTGTGTAGAGGATTCCCCTCTGCCAGACAGCCAAGTCTGTCAAAAAGGTTTTTATGATGTACATACATGACTCTCAACAAATTATTTATTATTATTGTAAGAGCAGCGCTGATTTCTTTTTAGTCGTTGTTAAAGTTAAACCAGGCATATTGCATGCGTTTATGAATTACGACTGTGGCATCCACATCCAATAAAAGAAATTGTTTAAGATTGAGTAGCAAACTGAAAATCATAGACGAGGTTACGCCAGATGCGGGAGTGATACAATTAGCAAAAAATATGTAGTGTCAAAAGCAACAAAACCCGGGAAAACGAAAAACTTTAAAAAAATTCGAAAGCACCTACAATGGAAAATTGCCTGTATAAATGGTTTTTAAAACAACGAGACAACCACGTCCCAATTAGCGGCGAAATAATTAAAGAGAGGGCTAAACTGTTAAATGGAAAACTGAAGGAGACTGAAAATTTCGCAGCCAGTGACGGCTGGCTACAATTCAAAGCAAGATATGGAATTCGACTGCTGTCTATATCTGGTGAAAAATTACCAGCACAACCACAATTAGTACAACCGTTCAAAGAAAACTTAATGAAGAAAATCAAAGAGCTAAATTTAAATATGGAACAAATTTACAACGCCGATGAAAGAGGCCTTTATTGGAAACTGTTACCGGAGAACACCTATGCTGCATCATTTGAAAAATCTGATCCTGGTAGGAAGCCGGAAAAACAACGTATAATCTTTCTAGCATGTACTAATGCTAGTGGCTCACACAAAATAAAGCCAATGATAAAGGAAAAGCAAAAAATCGGCGCACGTTTAAAAATTTAATAGGTATCTCCGTTGATTATGACTGTTCAAAAACCGCTTGAATGACTAACAGTATATTCCTGAAATGGTTCCATAAGCGCTTTGTCCCTCAGGTATAACAATCAATCTGTAATCACAACTGTTCTATACATAATTCAAGGATATTCAATTTGTAGGTGAAAGATTTCCTACGCAAACAGAAGCTTCCAATAAAAGCGTTGTTACTGTTACATAATGCACCAAGTCATCCTACAGAGGGACAACTGAGGAGCAAGGATGGGTCAATTTCTGTTATGTACATGACGCCCAACGTAACTCCATTAATTCAACCAATGGACCAGATGGAAATAAGACTCACCAAACTATACTATACCGAAAATTTCTACTTTCGGTTGTCTTATCAAAGAACCCTGAAAACATATCAGATTCTTTGAAACAGGGACTTAACATTACGAGAAGCAGTTTTAAATAAGCACATGACCTGGAACGCACTTAATCAGCAAACAAATCAAAAATGTTGGAACAATCTCTTTTGCACCAGTGGCGAAGATGAAGACGATGTT
>JABXWE010036820.1:0-13387 GCA_014611495.1 Limonius californicus
TTTTTTTTTTTTTTGTAATCCAACCCTGGATATTTCGAGTTTTCTCTAGTTTAACACCACTAGAAAGAAACCCTCGAATTTACGTGCGAGCAATGCTTACTAAATAGGAATTTTCAAAATTATCAAATTATGAGAATCAATTTTCCTATACAACTTCAGCTCCTGTAGTGTTAGTTAATCAGAATTCCGATGAGAAAGCAGGTCGTGAAAATTTAAAATGTAACTGTTTTAATTTTTAAACCCCGGAGATTTGGTCCCCTGAGATTTTTAGGCCCCAGAGATTTGGAAGTCCCTGAGATTTTGAGGCTCTTGAGGTTTTAAGGGTCCTGAGGTTTTTAGGCCCCAGAGATTTAGAAACCCCTGAGCTTTGGAAGCCCCTGAGATTTTGAGGCTCCTGAGGTTTTAAGGCCCCTGAGATTTTGAGGCTCGTGAGATTTTCCAAGTCCCTTGAGATTTCGAGGCTCTTGAGGTTTTACGGGCCCTGGGGGTTTATGGCTCCTGAGATTTGGAAGTCTCAGAAATTTAAAGGCCCCTGAGATTTTGAGGCTCTTGAGGGTTTAAGGGTGCTGAGGTTTTTAAGCCCCAGAGATTTGGAAGCCCCTGAGATTTGGAAGCCCCTGAGATTTTGAGGCTCCTGAGGTTTTAAGGCCCCTGTAATTTTGAGGCTCCTGAGATTTTCAAGTCCCAGAGATTTAAAGGCCCTTGAGATTTTGAGGCTCTTGGGGTTTAAGGCCTCTGAGATTTTGAGGCTCCTGAATCTTTCAAGTCCCTTGAGATTTCGAGGCTCTTGAGGTTTTAAGGGCCCTGAAGTTTTAAGGCTCCTGAGATGTTAAGGTTTCAAGCGCGCGCTTCCCGCGCCTCCGCGGTGATCCGCCACTGAGTCGATGGAAATTCGTTGTTAGCATTGCGTTTGTTTGGAAAACGGTATCCCGTTATACGTTTACCGTACCAGTAGATGTTTGCAAGAGTATTCCAACGTTTTCTAGGGACGAAGAGACTAAAAGTAACATAAATCACGGAAAGGGCACTAGTTAGACTTGTGCAATTGGAAGAAGCAATTTTGGCGAAAGCTGCACAACATCAAACAACCAGTACAAGAGTAATTTCCGCCATGGAAAATACGAGCAAAAACACTGTCTGACGAATTCTTAAGGAGTAGTCTCTACATCCTTTCACTATAAACCGGTGCAAGCTTTACTCGAAAGAGACAATGAAAACAGAGAAGCTTTCTGTCGTTGGGCTATACTACAAGAACAAGTAAACGTTCGTTCCCGGCGAATGTTTTATTTACCGACGAAGCCACTTCTATGCGAAATGGAATTTTTAATCACTACAATGCGGACATACGGAACGATGAAAATTCCCGTGCAATAGTTGAGACACGTTATCAAAAGCGCTTTTCTATCAGCGTTTGGGGTGGAGTTATAGGAAATCATTACTAGGATCCATTTTTCATCCAAACAGGTTAACAGGAGTTGCATACCTTCAGTTTCTGTGAAACGAATTGGAAGTAATGTTTGATAACATGCCGTTACAAATTTGTCTAAATGCTCATTTTATGCATGACGGAGCACCGGCACATTATTCCGTAGAAGTAACAAACTGTTTAAGCGAGGTGGTCCTGTGCCATAGCTGCGTCGTTCACCAAATCTAAATTCGTTTGATTTTTGCATATGGGAAAGTAAAATTAACAATGCTTTTAATCAAGTCGGACAAGTTCCGGAGACTGGTTATTGAATATGAAGCTCCTTTAGAAGAGTTCGCGCATGCGCTGAAGAACACGGTAGCCATATTAAACATCTTTTGTAATAGTTTATTTTAGTCAATCATCTATTATATGTGAAATTGTTTTAAAACAGTGTTTATCTTCGAAACATGCATTCGCGAATATATGTTTATTAGGATTTTGTCGCTCGTTTTCGACCTAAGATTACCGTAGTGAAGTATCATGCAATCAAGGTGGAACACCCTGCATTAAGCGAAATTTAATTGTAGCATTTATGATGAAACCGCTAAAGAATTTGCTGTTTCATATAAACATAGAGCAGCGTTTACGTTTCTTCTTTTTCGCAGACTCTGGAAGTCAAATTCGTTTAGTAGCAGAACATAGGGTCTGGTAGAAGGGAAGATTCCATGTCACTTGTAATATAAATACCTTAGCATTTTCTTTTGTGCTTTCGCAAGTTCGTTTTTGTAGTAATTATGACATGGCGACCAAATTATTGAACCATATTCTATGTCAATGGCATCTAACATATAAATTATGTAGATAGACAATGGGCACGATGTTATTCGAAACTGCTGACTTCCACAGTACAGAACCAAGCATTTGAAATGACTTTTTTACATACTGAAGCATGTGTTGACTAAATGTTAAATTGTAATCGAATAGGATACCAAAATGTTTTCATGATTTACAGTTCACAATACAGTAAGGCTTGTGTTATAAGAATCGCTTAAAATTAACTCTTCTTTCTTAAAACAGATACCAACTATATCGAACATTACTATAACAATCTCCATAACACATCTGGAGGTAGCACATAACATAACAATTTATAATAAAACCCTGGATTGCTTTCCGCAAAATAATCTGTTATTTTGGAGGATGGTACGAGTTATCCACTAACGATTTGCCGATTACCATATTCTAATAAAAAGCACAACTCGCCGAAATACGAGTCGCTGCAGCTCGATTCCCCTATAAAAATGGAGTTACTTTTTTTCTTAATTACTATGAATTCAACACTTTCTACTTCTTGTCTTTCGTCTTACACTGCTCAATAACAAATTTGAGGAGAAAGCAGCCATGCGTCTTACGCAATGTCGTAAAACCACTCGATATATAAACCGATAACGATAATGTAGAGTTTTGCGTTTGTTGAAAAAACTAAATCACATCTAAAGCCGCGTACAGACCGCAGTTCAAATACCAACCAACGGCAACTCCAAGGATACGGCGTCGATGTATAAATCTGGAAGTAATTTGGAGACGTTTGTTTTAATCATCTAAATTCTAAAGCAATGCTTGGCATTTGAGTTTGGTGTCGTTGATTACTCTTCGCTCCATTGATACCAATCATAAAATTTTAATATAATATATAATAATTATTAAAATTTCAAGCAATGATGTCGTTTGCAAGTGCTAGAACATCGCATTAAATTCTTTTTCAGTACCTTTCCAAGCAGTATCCACTCTCTTTTTTGTTAATTTGAAGTTTTTGTTTGTATAGGGTGCCATAATATTGGTTTGTCTCAGTAGCACTCAAGTAATGTTAAATCCAATTCGTCACTCACTCTATATTATATTTTAATCAAATTAATAAAGCAATGAAATGAAACATGCCTACAAACATCAAACGGTTACCAAGGAGTGCAGGGTGACAAATTATGTCTAAACCAATACTTTCTTTGACGGACTGCTCTTCGGGCGAACGCAAACCAAGGGCTTCGATTGACTGGAAAGCACCGGAAAGCGCTCAATCATGTATGATAACGCTGCACACACCAAACACGACGGTTCCGTTCCGAATATCTAAGCGCATGTGCTTTCGGTTGCGTTGGGTATTCGGTCTGTACGCGGCTTTACATAACGAAAAGTATAAGTTTATTTATAATTTGTTATTTTATTGTTGTTGATACGTCTCTCATTAGAACACACATTATAATTGCAATTGCACCATAATAGCACGCGACTATTTCGAATCAGACTGATATACATCGTGATTAATTGGAGTTATACTATATAGCAGCATTTCCAGATTCACTGCATGATCAGGATTTTTTTGCAAAAAACTTAAATTGATCATAGTAAAACCAAATAAAATTATTAAAATTAGAAGGAGGCTACATGAATGTGTCTGTGTTTATATATATATATATATATAACAGCTCCGGCCGTCTCTCGCATCCCAAACACCACTCTTTTTGTTTGTCCAATCTTCTTCGTGAAGGTTTCTGTTTATCATATCTTGTTCCACTTGTTCGTTCCACGTGTCTGGAGGTCTGTCCCTCTTTCTTTTTCCCCGTAGGTTCCAATTTATTATTCTTTTTGGCCATCTTTGGGGGTCCATTCTTTGTACATGGCCATACCATATAATACGTCCCTTTTCTATTTCATCAATCGTTGTTTGATTTTTGTCCATTCTTTTCATTATTTCAGTGTTTATAATATGGTCCATCGTGGTACTCTGCATCCACGTCGCAAAATCCATTTCAACCGCATTTATTCTTATTCTGTCCCTCTCAGACATTTCCCAGGTTGCCCAACCATATATCGTATGCTTTGTACGATGCTACTGCATATTCTGACTTTCGTGCGCTTTTTTAAATTGTTGGACCATAGTAAGGAGTTTAGTTTTTGCGTTGCTTGTCTAGCCTGTCCAATTCTATTTGTAGTTTTGATTTTTTAGTTACCCTCTGACAATATAATACTTATATACAGATGTGTTGATTGCCCTCCAATTACTAAGTATTTAGTCTTTTTGTAGTTTATCTTTAGACCATAAATATATAATTATGTAATACCAAGATGTACAAAGCTTCAGTAACTCCCATACCAAAGCTATCGCACTCCATGATCTAAATATTGCACATATTTAATTTTTGTAATTCTATTTCAAACAGCAGCTATCGGCAGTACTTATGTATTAAGATTATATCTCACAGCATTCATAATAGCTACTATTATTCAAATGTTGATCATTATGTGAACCTGGTACCGTTATTCTAGTGTGCTGTTTTACTGTGATACGTACAGGTACTTTGTGTTGAAATTTCTCAATGGCTTTTTTATTCAGCGGAATCAATTACACTTATAGTTCCATCGTGAAATACTTTTACCAGAACATTAACATGCGTGAGAATTTTGGCATTACTGTCTTATAACAAATATTCTATTAATTCACTAAGGCGAAGTTACACAGTAATACTAGTCATCAACAAATAAAAGGCACAGGAGAAAAAATATAAAGGTTTAAAAATAACAATTACACTAACAGTTTCCCTAAACAGGAGTAGTATTAGCTACGAATATAATTAATTAATTGTATGATTTTGTGGATCAATAACAAACTTCTTTTGAAAATCTCCTGGATGGCAATTTTGCAACATAGGGGACTCAATAAAATACAGTAGAGTAAATGTACATTAAATTTAGGAAATATGTAAAACAATTAGCTATCTCCCATTCATGGCTTTTACGACCGTAACTGCACTGCAATGCAATTAATTCTGTTTAAAATGTTTTGATATTTTTACCTTTAGATACACTACAAATATAATGTTTGCAACTTTTAAAACGGTTTACCAGAAATGTTATATTTTTGCTATTCTTCATTATTTTCTTATGCCCTTCAAATAAAATATATATTTTTTTTAATTTATATGATTGCATAGAGATAGACAATAATTATTAGAAATTGAACTTAATCATAAGATTGGTTTGCTTAAACCAGCAAAATATTTTTACTATGCAGCAGAAAATAGGCCAATTTGAAAACAGAAATCTACTTTCAAACTTATACTTGTAGATTCATTTTCTCTGCAATAATCATTATAAATAAGTTTCTATGAAATGTACTTTCAGTCAACCCTATCGCAGTTTTTTAAGGTTTGTGATAAGGTTTTATAGCATCAACATAACAATCTGTTATTTATTTCATATTTTATTTCTATGAAATGTATTATAATTCAAAATACAGTCGCTTCCAGTTAAAGGGGTCACTGGTTAATCGGGACGGAAGCTTATTTGAGCCTCATCTTTAAGAACAAATAAAGGAAATAACAGCAATTTACATCGCTTATTTGGGATATCGGTCAGCTTAATCGGGTCAGTAAATTTAAGATTAAAATATGCAAAACTTTAAAATCTCAAGAAAATAATTGTAAATAGTTTAATATATATTCTTTACGAAATACAGTGCTTAACAGCAATTAAAACGTGTTTATGTATGTTGTCGGCGCGGTGCTGGGGATTAAGACAAGACGTTGTTATGCGTGGTGAAGCTCGTGGAATACACGTATATTCAGTAACAGCTACACCAAGCTACACTGCTACGCGTATGCGATGTATGGCACTATGGTAGATGCGCGTTATCACAATTTTATTTAAAAATGTATAACCTTTGCCAAGATGGCAAGAACTAATTTGAGATTTTCAAGTAAAATTGCTTTGCTGGAAAAAATTAAACGGCAGCCACTTAACACAAGTCATCATCGGTTCACTGTCTTTTATTTTTCTGTTGTTTATATGTTTGCTCAAGGAATTACTAAAGTCTAAGAAAAATTAATTTTGCGTAGAACTTCTCATATTTGACACAGCCGCTTCATTGGGCCAAAATGTTCTAGTCCCAATTAAGTCCCGATTAAGCCGAATCGACTGTATTTTATTAACTATTTCAACAAGTTTATTAGTTCTATGTGCTTAATTTCGATGTACTAATACGTTTTCGTTAAAATCAATACAAGTATATAGATATAGTTATGAAAATAACTCGTTTAGTGTTAATTTCGAACTTGCGGTTACGGACACGTATCAGTATTGCAAAATATACAATATACCAAGCAACTAGTTAAGACTAAACAATATCAGTTAATTTCAAAATGAAATACTTCCTTGGACCTGACCTGCAGAGCAAAGCTTTTCGTGTGATGGTGATATATTGGAAATTGCAAGGAACCCGATTTCACAAAGATAAGATGTTGGAAATGGCAAAAGTGCACGAAAATCTTCTGCTTTAGTGCAGAAAATGGATCATCAACAGCGGTACAAAATTCAAATAGCGATTCAGATCCAAATGTTCCTCTTCTTCAATCTAAGAAACTATCAGGGGTAATTTGTATTGGATTTCTAACACAATCGTAATTATGATATCGTCGGTTATAAATTAGTTTCTAAAATTATTAGCCAACATTATTAATGATATTCAAAAGTTGCTCTTTTGTCTTGCAGGTTTCGATAAATTCATCCACACTTGATAGCGTTTCTAAATTTTGTTGCTTTATTTTTCTGTTACATAACTCTAGTATTAACTAGCTAAATATATCATATTCACATGGGTTTATTCACTTATGCACAGGCGCAAGTACCACTGCTCCACTGTTTGAAACCACTTGTTTGTATTCCTGAAGGCTTAAAACGTATGCTTCCGTCAAAATCGCAAAATCAAACATTGAAGAAAGTAAACAGGATAGTAGTAGAGTGAGATTGATAGAATACCATAATAAAACAAATTCCGAAGATTAAATTTAACCCTACAAACTAAAGTATGGGCTTGGAGGAAGTAAAACACACACACACACATATGGGCGCGCGCGCGCACGCACACACATGACATGAAAAATAAAATTGCACTTATTCAGGTACTACATTTTTTATATTATTAAAGAAGTTTTCGCGTATAAGGTAGTGGAATGTAAAGTCTTCTGCAACATTGCGATAATAAATGTGTCTTTAAATTATTTTTCTGCAAACGGATTCTTTCAAAATCAATTTCGGCAAAAATGTTACCAAACAAGATATTAACGTATTTAATTGGATATCTGATAGCATATACTAGCTGTCTTCAGCAAAGCATGTTCGACATTGATTTCCACTTACGGAAAAGCTTTTAAAATCAAGAACTGTAGCAGGTATTAAATTCCTGTACTTTCTAGATTCGTTAGGTAAAGAAATAAAGTCGGTTTCAAAAACGGACCAACATATATGTACATGTTAGATACGAAATTAATTTAATTACATTACAATTCTATTTGTCTACAATTCATCTTCAGAATAAATGATTCAAATAGAATATCCAACTTCCATTTTAAAATAATAATAGACTTTTGTTATATCTTATAAGACTAGGTTCAACAATGGATCCTGATTTTCAACAAATACGTCTCCGCCATTGTTCCAAAAACAACTATATATTAGATAACGTGAAAAGGAGAAATTACAAAATGTATAGCGGTCTAATTTACACAAACTTTAAAGTTTATATTTTTTTACCTTTTGTTTTTTTCTTTCATTCGTACTACGCCCCCCCCCCCCGGAACCGTTTTCGCATTACTTCAGGCGTCCCTTACACACTATACATTCATGCAACATGCACCCTAAACTTAACTAACCGAAATGCGGTCGACTCAAGTCGGGATTTGAACGCCCCAGCCGATCGGCAACATTTCGCTGTGACCTCGAATGGCAGCGCGTATCCGCACCGCCCCATCGAGGTTCCTAGATATGTTTTTATCCTAAACGTTTCATTCGTAAGGACTATAATAAACTTGTGTCGATTTATTAACCCTTTTTTAATTATGTCTCACATTATAGCAGCGCAGCTTCAAAATACTACCATACAACGTCGATTCTTGGTCCACATTCTTTAAAAATTTGTTCCGCGTGAATTTTAATGTTTCATCACAACATTACATGTACAACCACAGAAAGATACGGTTAAAATCATCTTTTTGATTCCTAGAGATCGAAAAGGAATACTGCACGGAATCCTAAAGCAACCTGCAATCTAAAATTAAAAATAACTGTTTACATCGACAAACCATTATATTCGGTTTTCTGTCCGCCACGGGGCTTAGGGCTTTCTAACTGCAGCCAATGTGGAAGGCAATACGTATAATTCACGACAAAATAAATTGCTGACAGAGACTTGGCATGTTCTGATTGTGAGAAAATCAGATAAATTTAAAATTTGGAGTTGGGTGTTTTTAAAGGTTTTACGTTGAAATAAAGTCAAAAAATTTCGCTAACTTAATTCCACACATGGCGTAGTAGTAGATTGCTTTTACAGTATTTTGCACTACTTTTGGCAATTTTATCACAAGTTGTTATGATCCTTTCGTCTTATTTCAATCTTGAATATGTTGTATACCAGTTAGAAAAACCACAAGTGGAAAGGTAGCCTATTGTATCGGACCGCATTTGCCATTATGTTTATATTATTACAGAGAGTTGAACTTTGGGACATTATGCTCATAATTTAAATTTTTAATCTATACTCGCATAAATATTTCATGTAAAATGTATAACTGCTAATTAATTTTAGTTGGCGTTTAGAATACACGCCTCATTGATCTTGGGAACGGCCGTTCCTTCACACGTGTTTATTTTTTGTAAAGGGTCTGTCCTTTACGAGTAGGCCTAATATATGAGGGCTACGATCAGAAAATAAACATCAACTTTCATATACAATGAATGGAATTGTAAAGCAACTACCTACTCGGTAGTTGAATTTTATATTTCCATATTTAAAACATTATTTTTCAGCGTTTTCTTTCAGCTATTTATTTCAGGTAAATAGGTTAACAATATGACTTCGAATTAGTTGATCTCAAGTACGTAAGATAAGCAATAACAGCTGACTTTAGCGCGGTCTGTTGTTGTGATAAATGTTTGGTTTAGTTCAGGCCATAACCTTTCTAAATTATTACATTTTTTGTTGAAGACCCTCATGGGTGACATTCCACGCATGGACTTGTTCATTAAATACTAAATTATGGCAGTCATTTATTTAGTTTGATTCTTCAGATTTTTAACAGATAATTAACTTATTTTTACGAAAATTATTAGTTCCACAATTAATGGGGCTATAAAATAGGTGTTGTTCCTAAAAATAAGGTGCACGTGCAGCGGGTTCTCACGATCGCGCACCCCCCTTTGGTCTATAAAAGCAGAAGTAAGTTGTACTGAAGGATTATTCTTAATTTAACCGTCAAGAAGCACAGTTCCTTTACATGTTCTCTAACCCTTCACCTGCCAGCGCTTTGAGGTATCTCAGCAGCTTATGGCTCCCCTTGACGTCTGCGCCTTGAGGTACCTCAGCTGCAGCGTCAAGTTTCCTTAACCCTTCGCCCTGTCAGCGCTTTGAGGTGTCTCAGCAGCTTATGGCTTCCCTTGACGACTGCGCTTTGAGGTATCTCAGCTGCAGCGTCAAGTTCCTTTAACCAGTCACCTGCCCAGCGCTTTGAGGTATCTCAGCAGCTTAAGGGTTTTCCCTTGACGATTGCGCTTCGAGGTATCTCAGCTGCAGTTCCAAGTTCATTAATCATTCACCTTGAACCTTCAGAAAACCACTCTGCACACAGGCCTAGAACATCATCTTTATTATTTTGTTTTACTGACCAAATAGTTTACGTTTCTAAAGGAAATCGTTGTACTTGAGATCACGTCGCACTACCTCGGCTAAGGTTTCATGCAGTTTCCTAGCCTGAACAGGTGAATACCGGAGGCAGTTAAATTGCACTGTCTACAGTTAATATTTACGGTAATAAAAGTATTTAACCTCTCCTGTGTTTTATTTCACGTATTTAGCTCAACTACTTTAGATCTGAAGTCTGAACCTAAGACGATTACGACGAGTCACGACGAATAAAAGGTAAACACAACAAAAGGGTCCGTAACGTTACACTATTAATGTAGCTTTACGCCGACAATAGAAAACACTAATTTTAGCCTATTTTAGGTCAGCTTAGTACCCCCTTAAATTATAATTGTTGTTATATTTCAAATTGACTTAAAAGCATAGTACCTAATTAAGTGATAAATTTATATGTTTTTGTATTAAAATTGGAATACAATTTTTTTGATGATCACCGAACATTAACTGTGTCAAGCAGCCGGCCGTAACTGTTTACCGTTAACACAATTTTGCAGTTCTCATTTAAATAAATAGATCACAATACAATATAGTAATAAAAATACCAAACTTGCGATCATGTCGAAATTCCGCTAAAAACCGTTATGTTTCTAGGCCACTCACAACAGCGAATATATTCTGTGTAGCATATTTTTAATTTCAAATTGCTTATGTTTTCAAGATTTGGTAATAACAATTTAAAATCTACTTTTTGCGCCCTAAATATTTTAAGCATGATCTCATATAGATGAGATCATGCTCCCAATTATCAGAATGCGCTATTATGTGTAAAAACAGTATAGCATGTAATACACATTATGTTACTTAAATACTACAAAAACTAATGATAATACTATTACATAACGTTATATAAAAATAATAATAACCATCATCGTAGGATAATGACCTGATAAATAATAAGCAGCCTAGCAAAAAGAAATAGACAGGTATGAAAAAACTTACAGCACAGAAATTGAATGGAACTCTTACTTTGAAATGTCATGGACGAAAAGGACATTACTATTAACGCAGAATTAAGTGGAAACAATTTTGCGAAGGTAATTTAAGAAAATGTGGCACGATTTTAAGTATTCTATTAAAAATGATGTTAGTGTAGAATGACAATCTTGCACATGGCACAACTAAAAAGTTACATCTAAATGTAGCGATTATAGTTCAAAAATTGTATAGGCCAAGGAGTGATGTTATTAGTTTTCTTAGGTGTATAAATTTAATATTGGCGTGTATATATTTTGGCGATTCCAATAAATAAATGCAAGTTGTTCGTTTAAAGTGTAACAAACCTAAATAAACTATACGTTTACTACATATATGTGCGTAATTAATTAAGTATTTCGAGTTGCAACTTGACCTCAAGGGTGAAGAAATACAGGGCAAGGAGGTTAAATAAGGGTTGTGGATCGACCAATCGTAAGTGTGGGAACGGAGAGATGGATTTTGCATCTTATGGGTGTAGCACGGCTGTGTTTATGCATGTAATTGAACTATTTAACTAGAGGTAATGTACTGCCCTAGCGACTGAGTAATAGAAGTTCAGGATGGTATTCTGGTAAGTGTGAATGATCATCAGTATTGCTCATGTTATACGAATGTGGTTGTGACTGAGAGCTCTCGGAATTTGGGCTGGTGGTATCGACAACTTGTAGAAGTGTAGCTAGTAGCCACGGTGTTTTGTACAGGGTGATTCTAAACATGTGCAAAAAAACGTTAACCACGTTGACTGAGATTACCCCTAAATCACCTAGGTAGTATTTTTTTAAATTTGGCACCATTACGGAGATACGGCGCTCTTTTACGCCAATTCACTAAAGTGTAAATATCTTCCTTGTTTCTTGTCCAATTTTGATAATCTTTGTTGTTTTGGAAAGCCGAGAAAAATATACAATTGACTGTGAAAACTTGATAAAATCCGACCCAGAAATGTTAAATTTACTTCAAAAATTAGTAAATTAGGGTTATTTTAAAAAAGACACGTTAACTTAAGTTTTCTTTTTGCAGCATGTGAACTAGTATTCTGTTATCTAAAAAAATTTTTATATTTTTTTTCGAAAATGTAGTGTCTAAAGAGTTAATTAACAAAGTTTTGAGTAGAAACGACAATTTATGTATGTAAATGTATGTAAATATGTATACCTATCTAATTTACAAATTTGTACACCAAACTTTTCACATCGGGATCAGATTTCATTCATTTTTCACACTCTACTTTCCATTTTACTTGACTGGAAATTAAACCTGAACTGTTAGCTTTACAAAATAACGCAGTTTATCATAGTGGGACAAGAAACAAAAAATTTATTTGTATTTTAGTGAATTGATCATCATCATCTGACATGGAGCCGACTCGAGGGTCAATCCTGGATACGCCAGGCCCACCCCATGCCAGTAGGTGGGTAGGAATTTACGGGATAGGGTGGGATCGGGTGGGGCATTGCACAACGTTAGCATGTCTGCAATGTATACCGCAAGACACCGCTGCTGCAACACCAGGTAGTTAGTAAGCTACGCATCAATGGGTGTTGAGTACGTAGCCGAGACCGTTATGCCATTATGCGTTTGAGCCTAATAAACTTTGGTTTCAAAGCTTCACATCGTTCTTATGTCATATCATTCTATTGTTCTAAGGTTACTATTTGGACATCTCTTAGTTTCCTAATAACTAATAACCTACTTAATATTTACTCCCAAACTTATTTTTACTGTCCGTTATGCAATTATACATTTGACCCTAATAAACTTTGGTATCAAAGTCTCACATTGTTCTTACTTCACATCTATCTATTGTTCTAAGGTTACTGATTGCACTTCTCTTGGTTTCCTAATGACTAAGAACCTATTGAATATTTACTCCCAAACTTATTTAAACTGCCCGTTATGCGATTATGCATTTGGCCCCAATAAACTTTGGTGTCGCAAGGTCACAGTGTTCGTATTTCACATCTATGAAGTTTTCTAAGGTTACTGAAGGTTCACATTATTCTTATTTCACCTCAACCTACTTAAAATGTACTCCCAAACGTATTGAAACTGTCCGTTATGCGATTATGCATTTAACCCTAATAAACTTTGGTATCAAAGTTTCACATTGTTCGTATCTCTTATCTATCTATTGTTTTAAGGTAACAGATTGCTCCTATCTTGCTTTCCGATTAACTAATTAACTACTTAATATTTACCGCACTGATTACCACTGTTTTACCACTTAGTTGGAAGTTCGATTCTGGATTGTACTT
>JABXWE010036823.1:0-12751 GCA_014611495.1 Limonius californicus
GTCATGAAAAGTATCACTTTTCCTCCATATAAAATAATATACTATTACAAATAACTTTTTAGGGATCAGAAAACAAATGATACTAGGAATAAGAAGAGTTTATTTTCATCTAGACGAAGCGGTGCAAGTTCCAGTGATAATCATTACACAGGGCTTTGATTTTAATGTTTATTAAAGCCATAATTATTGAAGTGGGATGCACTTCAGTTAACATAAGTACAACAATAATTAATTATCATGCAGTAATGAAGAATACGTTTCTCATAATCTTTATTGATAAATTTATTGTTAAGTATTTACTGACATTAATTAATTATTTTTATATTTTTATATTATATTAAAGGTTAATATTCTTTGTAAATAATTTTTAATAATCAGATAAACCAGATAGTCTGTATATAATTCGCATTTTGTTGTAGAAATTGCCCAGCCAATTTTATCCTGTAAAAGATTTTCAAAGCGGCCGTTAAGTTGCATTAATTGTCTTTAAGAGATGAGCTAAAGTCTTTTTTAGATAACAACCTCATTAATAATCATTCTCTAAATACACAGTATTTTATTTAAGGTTATGAAGAAAATGGATATGTTGGATGTAAAATTAGCAGAGATGGTAAAATATTCTTGTAGCTCAATATTCTTTAAAAGAAGAAGAAATAATTAATTGTAAACTGATTTTGAACATTTTAATACTCAGTACAACTCGAAATCGTGTATTGTTATTTAATAATAAAGTTAATTGTAAAAATGTGTTTTCTTGTTGATTATTTAAAATTCAGTATCATGAACATTGTTTTGTTTGCATTTTATGTGTAATATGAGATTATCAATTTTGAAAACATACAGACTACATCCAAAAATAAAGTTAAATCTTCATTTGTTATGTGCATAGGCTGAAAATAAGAATTACTTATACATGAGTCTGTAAATGCTGTAACTGTTTCTATTGGTTTTTTGTTTATTACAATTTAATTGAAGATTTCATGTTTCGTATTCTACATGACACAAAATTGTCAATATTGAAAACATACAAATATCAAACGTATAAATAAAGTAGAAGTTCATTTACTATCTGTTTAGGCTAAAAACAAGAATTACTTATTAAAACTGCAATTGTAATGATATGTATAGGTTTATTAACTTCTGTAAAATCTTGAACATAAAAAATAACTGCTGAAAAATATATTGATCTCGATTAAAATATCTATAAAAATCTAAAAGCTGTAATAGTGGTTGTATAAATTGTAAACTATCTGGTTTAAAATTATAAGCACCATTTCATAAAATTCTTCCTGCAGCTTTGTATGGTTTTAATATCCACAAACTCGATCAGCTTCAAAAATAAATATTTTCTGTAAAATATTTGATTTACGTTACAGAAAACTACTTTATAAATTAATGTTTACGTTTTTTCACAGTTTCCATAAATATTTCAATTATAAAGAATATACTGTATGGTCTGTATGTTATAAAATTATAACTTATATAAAATATGGTATGTAGAATCAATTTTATCGAAATTGTACTCTATGATAATGGCAGTTGCTTCTATGCGTTTGCGCAGTTTTCATTTCATTCGAAATAATTCGAACATAACCTATAAGGTTAATAATTTAAACGCTCTTGGATTTAAAAGTTCTTAGCAAAATGGAAAATAGGAAAACCAAATTGAAACTGAAAACAGAAGTAAAAATTGAAACTGACACCAAAGTCGTACAGGTAAATATGAGTTTTTGCTAACAATAAGTATTGAAGACAATTTCTGTACAGGCCACTAAGAAACGAACTCGACAAGAAAAAGATTTCACGGGTCAAAATAAAAAAAGAAAAATATCTAAAACAGACACTAAACCTTCCTGTTCCTTTAACACAAACATCAAAAGTGAAAATGATGTTGAGCAACTGGTGTCTGATGATGAACAGTTGGCAGAATCACAGAAACCTTGTTCTTCTCAGACAACCATTAAAAGTGAAAACGATATTAAGCCCTACTGGAGTGACTATGAATTGCTAGCAGAAGCACAAAATTTGAGTGAACAAATAGCAAAAACAACCATTAGGTTGTTTGAAGAAGGGAACACAATTCCTTTTATTGCTCGTTATAGAAAAGATGCAACCGGGGATCTGGCACCAGAGCAACTAAGAGATATTAAAGACGAGTTTGACAAAATTTGTGCTTTAAAGGCAAGGTCGCAAACTGTGCTTAAAAATATCCAAAAAACTGGAAATCTAAATGCATTAATAAAAAAAGCCGTTTTAAGTGCAAGAAGTGTAGAAGAATTAGAACATATTGTAAGTATTAGGAAATATTATAATTTTTTGTCTGTAATATTTAATATTAGTTTTTAAGTTCTACGAAACAAAAACCCCATAATAAATTTTGATATTTAACTGCATGGCTAAAAAATTGCTACTATATTATGTTTCTCTAATTTAGTTTATTAACAGTAACAATATGTTTTAGTATGCACCTTATAAACCTGGAACAAAGAGAAGCTTAGCAGAACGTGCAAAAGCATTGGGGTTAGAAAAGCCTGCTTTAGATATTTTAAATGGTTCTCAGTGGGTTAATGCAGAACAGTTTGTAGATACAACTAACAAAGAATTAAAAACTGTTGACGATGTTGAGAAAGGTCTCATGCATATTATAGCTTCTGTAATTGCCACAGATACAGAAGTTCTATCTTTTTTGCGCAAGTTGTAAGTAAACTATTGTTCAACAAATATTCATCTACAAATGAATATTTCCTTAGACGGGGAATTGGTAAGAGACATAAAATTAGTTATATGGGGAAAAAGATGCACAAGCACTGAAATTAGTTGATTTTTTCAAATTTGCATAACTTACTTCATATCTGATATATTTTAATATGGAAAACAGTTGCAGTTGTAGACAAGGGTGAAATAGTGCTTTGAAACAAGTCAAAATCTTGGACTGTATCCAGGTATTGTTTCACAGGTGGTTAGATAGTTGATAAAAGGTGTAGGGCAAAAACCTGTAAGGTTTTCTAAGGTAGGTGATATAGAGGTACAGGGAATTTTTCTTTTTAGTATACATTGCCTATGTATTCTTTTAAAAAGAACGCGTCAATTACGCCTATTATGCAGGCAACCAATTATACAGACAACTAAACCATGCTGTGACCAAAACAATTAAATTAATTTAAGGTTAAAAAATAGAATTAGTCTTTATTTAGTGTTTTCTTGAGTTTTTTATACAACCATGTACAGTAAAGACGAAAAAGTGGAAATTCTAATGTGGTATCAAAATGGTAAAAGCTTAAAAACTGTGAGAGACTTATTTTCACTAAAATATCCAGAAAGACCTATTCCTTGTATTCCAACCATACAAACAATTGTTAGAAAATTTAAATCAGAGAGATGCGTAATAAATTCCCATAAAATGAGAACTAAAAGTGATCACGTTTTAACTGAAGAAATGATATTAAATATTTTATTCTACGTTGAAGAAATCATAATTAATAGTTATACCAAAAAACAATAATTAAATAAAATCTGCAATGGCCGGGAATCGAACCCGGATCAACTGCTTGGAAGCCACCTCTGATAACCATTACACCACCTTGCCGCATTTATGTTGTACAAAGGAAGTACAATGTTCACAGACCTTACAGAAACATCACCCTGTCGATTTTTGTATTTAACAAATAAGTCATCATTTGCGTCCTATATAAATACTTATTTAATATAATCACTGCATCAACATAACCTTCAAACTCAAATAATTCACAACTGGTGACGTTTGCTCCTGTTTTTTTAGTTGTCGGTATTTGGTTGCCTGCACAATAGGCGTAATTGACACGTTCTTTTTAAAAGTATACATAGGCAATGTATAGTAAAAAGAAAAATTCCCTGTATAGTAATAAACACACAAGTGTGGGCTCTGATAAGAACATAACCTCTGAGAAGTAGATCCGGGTTGAATTCTTTGTGCACCATAGTGATAGGCAACCAACATTAAACAGAATTAAATAGATTCATATTGGGAACCAACTGGACGGCAATGGCAGTCTAAAAAATAAGAATACAGCAACAAGGGTTTACGAAGAAATGAAACCAATATTGATAGTCATAGGCTAGAACATTTGGAAAATAGAAAATAATATTCTGACAACAGGGTTAGCCATTAGACATAAGACAGTTTAAAACCATTTAGGGAGATAATACAAAACTATAAAAATACATTTAGAGGTAGAGGCGAATGTTAAAACTACATACAAAGTGGGGCAGAAGATGTGTTCGGTAGAATTGAACACCAAAGTAAATATTGATTATGAATAATGATTGTACACCAACAGAAACGGAAATACAAAACAATTTTTCAGAATGCTGTTTTAAAGATATCAAAGAAACTTTCTTATTTTAAACGGAAACAGTTTGTAGAGCTTACAATTCCTTACCAATTTGTTCTTATAGTTAAAATTATCTTACATGGAATAATAAAAAAGTCATGCTGTATTGAACAAACTGACGCCATATTTTCCATTATACTAAGTGAGCTTTATGATATTTTGGAAAAATAAAAGTAATTGAATTACCCTCATAAATCTGCATATTCTCTCATTTGAGGGGCAGTATATCTTACCATTTCCAGGACTCTGATTGTATACTACTAAAGTTGAGATAACATGTATAGAGTTAGCTATTAAATTTAATGAAATTTATTACAGACGTGCAGAAGTAAATTTTTTAATTGAAACTAAAAAATCTACCGTAAAAAAAGCCAGCACTGCCTCAAAAGCTAATACTGGCAAACCAAGTGGATCAGGCAAACAAAAAGCTGTTGATGAAATGAAATTTGCAACATATTTTGACTTCAAAATACCACAGAAGTATATAAAACCTCATCAGGTAAAAATTTTAATAATTTAGGAAATCTCAATTTTATGGAATGTTCAATCAGTGACTTTATTTATTGTGTAAAATGTATTACTAGAAAATGATTTATAATAATACTTGAAGTATAAATATAAGTTGGTTGCTAATAATGTTGCGATGCAGAAAAGTAAAAAAAAATATTATAAATACTACTACGTATATTCACATTGTTTTACTATTTACTTTCTATATTAATTTTTGTATGCAGATTTTGGCAATTAACAGAGGTGAAGCCCTAAAAATTATCTCTGTTAAAATAGATGTACCACAGTTTGTGTTTAATAAATTCTCTAAATTTTGTGCCACCCAATGGATATATAATGGAAAGTTTGATAATAATAGAAAAAGAATCTTGGAGATGTCAATTACAGATTCCTATGCAAGACTAGGTAAGTTTAAAAAATAGGCAAACAAAATTTTTCAGATCTGAATATATGGAAATTTCAGTTCAACCATACATAATAAGAGAAATTCGTTCCGAATTGAAATCTAAAGCTGAGAAAGCATCTTATGAGGTCTTCAGCACAAATTTAAAACAGTTGCTTTTAATGCCACCACTGAAAGGAAGGCCAATATTAGGCATTGATCCAGGATTTTCAAATGGTTGTAAGCTTGCTGTTATTTCCGAAACCGGAAGTGTTTTATCTACAGCTGTTGTGTATCCACATAAAAATAGAACAGACAAAGATATTAACACGATCAAAAGTATGTTAAAAAATCACAGGTAAGTTTATAATTGTATTAAATGTTTCGCTATTCCAATGTCTATTCTGTTCTAGCTGTAGTTTAATAGCCCTTGGGAATGGAACTGCCTGTAGAGAAACTGAGGCATGGCTTTCAGAACTATTACAAAATAATGTGTTTGCACCTTTGGAAGTAACTTATACTATTGTCAATGAAAGCGGTGCTTCCATTTATTCATGTAGCCCTGAAGCAAAAAAGGAATTTTCAACTCTAGACCCAAATCTTATCAGTGCTGGTAATATAACACAAAAAATAATATTTTTTTGTTGTTTCAAATTATGTAAGCATCGTTTTCCAGTTTCATTAGCCAGAAGAGTACAAGAACCTCTGGCAGAATTAGTAAAAGTGGAACCAAAACATTTAGGAGTGGGAATGTACCAACATGATCTTCCCAAAAAGCAGTTAGAGGAGGCTTTAGATGAAGTAGTTATGGAATGTGTTAGTTTTGTTGGTGTTGACCTTAATACTGCATCTCAGTGTTTGTTGCGGTATGTTTTCTCTCGGTGCTATAGATGCACTCCATGTACCTATTAAATATTTATATTTTAGACGTATAGCGGGGTTAACTGACAAAAGAGCAACACAAATAGTAGAATATAGGGAAAAGAAAAGTTCCTTTGTATCACGTAAGGAATTGATGGATGTTAAAGGAATAGGCGCAAGAGTCTTCGAACAATGCGCTGGTTTTCTTCGAGTCGGTCCTACAACTTCCAGCCAAGCTAGTGAATTCTACAAAAATCCTGCTACAAATAGATTAGATTGTACCTACATACATCCAGAGTCGTATAATATCGCCAAAAGTATCATTAAAAAGTTAAATTTAAATATTAAAGATGTCGGACAGCAACACTTTATTGATGCCGTAAAATTAAAGATTGCACAATTAGACACTTCAGAAGTGAGTGTGTCGCTTTCAACTTCTGTGGAGACTGTTAATTTAATTTTAGATGCATTAAGTAAGCCATTGAATTTTGATTTAAGAAATGAGTGTTCACAAACTCCTTTATTTAAGAAAGGTTTAGCAAGTATTCATGATTTAAAGGTTGGAGATACTGTGACAGGTAGCGTAAATAATATAACCCATTTTGGATGTTTTGTTGATGTTGGTGTAGGTCAAGATGGTTTGATTCACCAGAGCAAAATGAGTGGATTTAATCTCCAAATTGGGGACAGGGTAGAAGTTAAAGTTTTAAATGTTGAAGTTGATAGAAAAAGAATTAGTTTGCAAATGATTAATAAATTGTAACTGCAATTACAATTGATATTAGTGTAACTGGATATTTTAAAATAAAAGGAATTTGTTTGTAATTGTTGATTATTTATAATTGTAGCATTTCTTGCTTGATAATTATTCCTAAAAAGGTTTTTGGAAAAAAAAATTAATCCAATAGCATTTTAGAAACAATGATTGTATTAAATTGACCTAAACTTTCAAATGCTTTAGACGGAAAACACGAATCATATTGTTCGAATTTCCGGTTTCGTAGTATCAGCCAAAGACATGAATTGTAACTTATCGCAGTCTTGAAACCTTACTTTCATTTCCATTACAATGTGATCCTGCACTTCATAAAACAAAATTCTATATTTTCTTCTAATGTCATTATTTTGTAAGGCTAGCGTATTCCCGCTTAGGGCGCGTAGAAATATCGATTTGTGGTATTTCTATTTCCTTAGTCTTTTCGAAGAGTATATTAAAGAAATCGTCAATCCTTTTCCTCTTTAATAGTTCAATAGTTTTAGTTATTTATGAAACACAAAAATTAATATCCAATGATTTCTTTTGGAGAACATCAAATAATATTTCAGTGAGAGAGAAAATATCATTAAATACTACAGCTAAAAATGTGAATTCAAAATTGTTGAAATCGTTTAAAAACCGACGGTCAAACCCGAACGTGCAATTCCATGGCTGATTGCGACTAAACTCATCACTTGCGCGATTCACCGTGAACTAAATGTAGATGGTGATGTAGGCGTTACCAAGGCAACGGAGGTATAAGTGCAGAGTTAAAATACGTTTGAGGCTGACTCTTCACTATAATTGCATGAGTGTTGTAGGTAAGATTTTTTATGGTCACTGTATTCACACTCGATGGACTGCTTTTAAAATTTAAATTTTAATACAAGGAGACCAGGAAAACTGTAATGTGTTTGTTTTCACTAAGCTTATTGTATCAACGAGTATGTATGCCATAAACGACTCCTAATAGGTGTAATGCCGATAAATAATTTTTTATGAAATAGAAATAAATATTCGCAATTGAATGAAAATTTTAGGTGAAGAGGCACTTCACCTACTTCACTTGGCAAGCCGCCACTGCTGTTTAGCACACTGTCGGTTCTGATACCCAAAACAAACCTTGTAATTTCAATTGGTGATGGGCGAAGAGCGGTCTATTTTCTAAATATTTCAACGAGACCCAAATCAGATCAGCAATACCTATGTTAATGAAGGAAATCTTTAATTATTATTGAAATATGTTAAATTTTAAATTTAAGTATTAAGTACTTTCATCGTCAAGTAGGTTGTATCATCCAGCTTCTAGGAATTTTTCGATTTCCAATTTTGTTAAAACAATGGATTTCTTGGCTCGATATGTCTTGTCGATTTTCTTTTAATGAAAGCTATTAATAATGTCGTTCTCAATATTGAGTAAATGCTCCACAACATGGAACATTTGAGGACCCTGGATTTTAGTTCAAAATATGCAAGCAAAGCTTCTTCATTGAGCACATTTACTCTTTTTTCTTTATCAGTGGCGGCTCGTGAGTTAAGAAAGAGGGTGGGCACAAGAAAAAACTTACCTATTTTTTGAACATAAAATCCATTTTCCTATTTTTCATGCTGGAAAAGACGTCTATGAGTTTGTTGTCAAAATCCGGGATAGACTGGACGAACTTCTTTTCTATTGATAGGACCGCCAATGCGTTCAGTCGATCTTTTTGCACACAATTAACTTCCATCATTGAAAAAACGTCACTTTCGTCTTTGAATTCAAACGCGCGATTGCGCGGAAACAGCGCTACAAAGTCCAAATTCAAACGTTGACTGCAAATGGGGAACACTTCGCTCGGTGCCCCATTCGCCTGGTATATCTCGTATAGCGAAGATAACCGATAGGCAACCGAATCACCTCTATGTAGGTACAAATCAGAGCGTTCCCCGGAAAATAGTTTTGAGGCTGTTAGCCGCGCTTGTGGTGCGGAAGGAAAATTCGATACCATCGTTAAAATAATGAAATTGAAATAATGCACTGAATTACATGCGAATTTCTTTCTGTGTTTATCTTGGTGGTTGGGTGAGCACGTGCCCTTGTGCCCTTTAGTACAAGCCGCCACTGTTCTTTATATCAATTTTTGAATTGTTGGTAAATATTTTCATATTTCTCCTTAGATTTTATGGGTAATAATGATTAAAGCACTAATGCTGCTGATTCTTCTATATCCGAAAATTTAGATATATCAGACATTTTTAATTAAATTATCTTTATTTTTTTCTTCACTGACAAATACACGTATAAACAATTAAAGCACTATTTATAAACAAACAAAATCAGTATCCAGGATACAATACCAGATTTTCCGAAATGTAAAAATGACGTATAACAAAAAATATAAAATTCAAAATTAGATGAGTAACAAGACCATAAACAAAAACATTCACACACACCAGGCAAGCCAAGCACGATTTCGCACTAACACGGTAACCCGTATGTGTATGTGTAATAAAAACAGTGTGTAATAATTTTATTACGTGGTTAAAAAGTAAACCTGTATTCAAATAGTTGGGAAAATATATAAAACACGGTAATTTTTAGTGAAGACAAGCTAAATATTTCTTAATATACAGTGTGTCCTGGAAAGTTCTTACCCTAAAGAAAATTTATTTATTTATAATTTTTACCAAAAAAATTACTCTTCATAAAAGTTCTGCCTTCTGAGGCGATAATATTGAAATATTAAAGTTGAGATGTATGTACAGGGTGACCGTCAACGTAAAAACCCGAAATTGCCCCAAGAGAGAAGTTGCCTTAATTTTTATTTTACAGTAAAATGAAATAAAAATATGTTACTTAGAATTGTCATCTGTGTTTAAATGCAAAATTTCATTAAGAAATTAAAATGCAATGTACAGGTACCATCAAAAATACAGGGTCCGCCAACGATCTGAGGAAGTAACATTATGGCTACATTTTAAACAAATAAAAAAAAGTTTGCATCAAAGCTGTAGCGGTTTATGGCAGCTATATTTTAAAATTTGTTTCATATATACAGGGTGTTCTACAAATGTGTGGCTCAACACTTAACACTTTTTTTAAATGGAACACCCTATATACTATTAATTGCATTTTCTTATTCCCCTCACTTTTCTGACAATAAAATGTACAAGGTACCATATGTATAATTTAAGTACTTTTTTCTATTTCGGTTTTATAAAGCCGTTCTAAGCGCACTGTTTTAGCTTAAAAACAGTACGTTAAGGAGGCCTATAATCGTACTGTTTTTAGTTTGTTTTTTTACGATGTTGGTAGTTCGATTTGAATTTGAAAGTTTGAAATGTCAGTTTCAGCCACCTGTCAGTGCTGCCATAAGTGTTTATAAAAACTCCCTAGTACTCGATTTGACGTAAAATTTTCTACATAATAGTATATTAAAGAACTAGTTTCATAAGGCCTTTTCTTAACGCACGAGTCGAAGTTTGAAAAACGAGACGCGAAGCGTCGAGTTTTTCAACAGACGATTGCTACAAGTGGTCTTATGAAACGTGTTCTTTATACTATTTTTTCTATTGAGGAAGTTTAAGAGTATTTTAAATAAATTTATGTAGAAAATTTTACGTCAAATCGATTACTAGGGAGTTTTTATAAACACTTATGGCGGCACTGACAGGTGGCTGAAACTGACATTTCAAACTTTCAAATTCAAATCGAACTACCAGCATCGTAAAAAAACAAACTAAAAACAGTACGATTATAGGCCTCCTTAACGTACTGTTTTTAAACTAAAACAGTGCGCTTAGAACGGCTTTATAAAACCGAAATAGAAAAATTTATTTAAAATACTCTTAAACTTCCTCAATAGAAAAAATAGTATAAAGAACACGTTTCATAAGAGCACTTGTCGCACTCGTCCGTTGAAAAACTCGACGCTTCGCGTCTCGTTTTTCAAACTTGGACTCGTGCGTTAAGAAAAGGCCTTATGAAACTAGTTCTTTAATATACTATTTGAGTTATTTAATTTTTTCCAAAATTGTGACAAATCCAGAGGTACTTGGAAAAGTTATCTCGATCAAGGAATGCAGTAGGCAATGAAAATTAAGTATAGTTATTTGACATGAGGCCCTAAATCTAATTCGTCGTAGCAAATTGATTTATGATATGCAGGGTGTTCAAAATAACCTGCCAAATACAAGCATTTTCAAACATCAAAAACTATGGCTTTTAAATGGAACACTCGGTATATTTTGACTTTATTTGATGCAGAATTAACTTCTCTTTCAATTTTATGTAAGGTTCCCTAGACCTAAAATGAATACTTTTTGCGAATATGAGGTTTAAAGTTTGAAAAGTATTAATTTATTAAAATTGTTTTATAATTAATATGTTTATGTTTCAACCATTTTTCTACAAAAAGCAGATCTGATTAATCGCCATACGTAAATATAACAAATTACATTAAATGTTCAAATACCCTTCCTTCTTCTCCAATGCATAACTGTAATCTTCTTATAAAGTTACGTCTTACAGATTGCAGTGTTTCAACTGTTACACTTTCGAAGGCTTGAGTAATGCGAGCTTTCATGTTTACTGGCGTGGTTGGCTTTTCCCAATAAACTTCATTTTTGACGATTCCCCACAAGAAAAAATCGAGCGGATTTATATCTGGGGATCTTGGAGGCCAAGCCACCGGTCCATCTCTTCCAATCCATTGATTAGGTCTGCAGTTATTTAAATAATACCTAACTGGACCGTAATAGTGGCCAGGCGCACCATCATGCTGGTACCACATTTCACGCCCTGTTAACAGGTCAACATTTTCTAATAAATTTTCCAATTCATTTGATAGAAATTGCAAACATGATTTGCCTGTTAACCGCCAGTCTATGAAGTAAAGCCCAATTATGTAATTTCCCACTATACCGCCCCACACATTGACTGACCATTGATTTTGATTGTTCACTTCTCTGACCCAATGGGGATTTTCTGTTGCATGATAGTGCATATTATGCCTGTTAACTTGACCATTATTTTTAAAAGTCGCCTTGTCGGCAAATAATACGGATTTTAGAAAATCGGGCTGCTGGTGAATTTTTTGAGACATAACATTACAAAATTCAATCCAAGTAAGGAAATCATTATCATGCTACTCTTAATGGAGCTACATATGATAGGGGTGATGTTTATGTTTTTTTATAATCCGCCTTACTGATGTACTACCGTCCAATTGAGCACTAATCAGTTTCCGACTTAAGGCTGATCTAACCCAAGTGTAGATTTCAAATCTGCCCCTTTCTTTTGGCTATAACGCAACCAACACTACAGCTTGTTTTACTTCCATATTGCAGGGGTTGAACTGTCTACCTGTTTTCGTACCCTTATTTTACGACTTCAAAGAACGATAAATCAACGTGGGCAATAAACAAATAGTAAACGTGCCTTGTGGTAGATATAATAATGTTTTTTAACTACTAGTAATATGGCGTAGCATTTTGACACATATTAGAATGCCGTGAAATTCAATTTCTCTACCTTGGCGCAGTGACAGGTAAATAATTTTTCATTATTAACCACTGGTGTATAATGAACAAATTTATATTTTTTGAGTATCCTGTGACAATTTCAAAGACAATTTTGTTATAGCACGATCAAGTATTATGGGGAAATTCTATTTAATGGTATTTTATGCATTGAAATCGTTGTTTAAAACAATTAATTTAATTTTAAAATCTTTGATATATTTGAATATATGTACGTTTTTTCGCGCCGTAACAAATGAGAAGTGTGTCAATATAAATTTCGCCGATGGCAGAACAACGCAACGCTAAAAAGAGAAAATTGTTAATAATTTCAGAGTTTTAGATGAAACGAGTGCTTAAACACCAATTTTT
>JABXWE010036824.1:0-11944 GCA_014611495.1 Limonius californicus
TTTCTTGATTTCGTGGAAAGAATTACAAAAAACAAATCATTCAACAATTGCTAGATTTGTGCAAGAAAGTTTAACTAAGTTATTCTTACCAGATCGCGTTCCTAATGAAAAAATACTGTTAATGGTAACAGATGCGGCAGCCTACATGGTCAAAGCAGCCAGCATTTTGAAAGTTTTTTACGAAAATATGATCTACTGTACATGCCTTGCACATGGATTAGCTCGAATAGCCGAGACAATAAAACTTCAATTTCCCGCTTGTTAATCTCCTAATTAAAAACGGAAAGAAAATTTTTCTGAAGGCGCCTCTTAGAATTCAAGCTTTTAAAGACCAGTTACCAAATGTTCCTTTACCACCGGAACCCATTCTCACTAGATGGGGCACCTGGTTAAAAGCAGCCATGTATTACGCAGAACATATAGAAAAATTTAAAAGGTTTGTGTGTGATTTACCTGAAACTGCTGCAATATCAATTAAAGAGTGCCAAGAAGTTTTAAAAGATGACGTTTTACTGCAAAATTTGGAATTCCTGAAAGCAAATTATTGGTATGTAAGTAAATCTATCCAAAATTTAGAAAAGAAAAATGTACCGCTGGTGGAATCTGTAAAAATTGTAGATGTTTTCATACACCATATTGAGGATGTGCTTGGACTTATTGAAGAAGTAGTTAATAAAAAATTAAAGGATGTTCTTTTGAAAATTGCAGGATTTCAAACACTTGCTAATACGGCAAAATTATTAAGAGGAGAAACGGTCGATAATTTTGCTATTCCAGCATGCATTTAATGCATTTAAATATGCACCAATAACATCGGTAGACTTAGAGAGAAGTTTCTCTATTTACAAGAATATTTTAACAGACCGTAGGCAATCTCTTTTTACTGGAAAATTTGGAAAAATACATTATCCTAAATTGCTTTCATAATATTTTTAATTAATCATGTATTAATTACATGTAATACAATCTAATATTTTTGTTTTAAGTTACACTGTATTTGTATTTAGTTTTTTATTTTGTCAATAAAATTCCTAATAAAATTATCTATTGAATTTTTTCTGATATTTAACTTTTTTGAGTGCTTATTTTTAGCTTTGTTTTGGCTTTTTTTCAGGTTTAAAGGCTTATTATAAGCGCTTATTCTCCAAAAATAAATGCTTTTTAATCCGCGCTCTAGATATCACAATAGCACAGGACTCATGTCACCATGAAACACATAAATTAGCAGCCTATAGGTCATTCATACATAGAGCTTTAACAGTTCTCCTAAGTAACACTGATTACACCAAAGAGATTTCGATGATAAAACAAATTGCAGATAGTAATTGGTACCACACAAAACTGATAGACACACTAATCAAAAAGAAAGATTATAAATCAGCAATTCAAAGAATATATTCTACAGACCACTCTGAAAATGTTAAATATATTTTAATTCCTTATTTTGGTGATATATCGGAGAAAATTGCTAAAATTATAAACAAATCTAGTACATTTAAAGTAAGTTATAAAACAACAAAAAACACTTTCAACCCCTTATTCGACGCAAAGGACAGAACTAACGATTTTTTAAAATCATGTATTTACAAATTAAATTGTTCACATTGTAATTCTGTATACATAGGTCAAACAATTAGAAATTTTGACACCAGATACAAAGAACACATACGCTCATACAAATATAAACACCCAGAAAAATCTAACTACGCTAAACACTTATTAGAACACAATCATGCATTGACATCAAATAATTTAATAACATTTTTACACTTTTGTGATGATAAACGTAAATTTGATATACTCGAAGCCTTTCAAATTCACAAACACACTTTAACAAACACGCCTTTAATGAATGAGTAAATTCAACTCATAAATTTCCCGCTATTGGAAGTTTTGGAATAGAAGACCTGAGCCAAGCCCAAAACCAAGATCCAGTGTGCTATTACCCTAGCTACAAATGTTTACTACATTAAATGCTTTTGATAATGACATATTGTATGTCGAAATACGTATAAAGCAAAAATAAAAATAAATACTTGATGAAATAGCCTATTATTGTTATTAAAGTATAAATAGCATAATTGACGGAATAAAACAACGGTTCAATGAAGTAACAGAAAACGATATCGGTGATCTACTTGTCGATTTTTGCTGCCAGAACAGCCTGCGAATTAACAACACTTTCTTCGAGCACAAAGAAAAATATAAAGTAACATGGCAAAACAGCAGAGGACAAACTTCAGTGCTGGACTATAGCATTATAAATCGATCTGTACACTCAACACACATTTTGGATGTAAGAACACTAACCTCCGCAAACGTCGGTAGTGACCACAGCCTAGTTCTATGCAAACTAAGGATAACGAACCTACCCAATCGTCAAAATAACACAGAAAAACTTAACATAGAAAGCTTAAAAAGCGAGAGTATTAAAGAACTGTATAAACAGAAACTGAGACAAAAAATTGACCAAAATAAAATAGATGACGAAGACGATGTGGAAATAGCTTGGGAAAAAATGAACACTAATATAATTAAAGCAGCACTAGAAGCGTGCGGAGCAAAAACAGTCGGCACTTACACGAAGACAAAAATGCCGTGGTTCACAGAGGAAATAAAACAGCTAAGCATCGAAAAGAAGAAAGCTTACATGAACTACAAAACAGCAATGAATCAAGAAGATCACACACAAACAAATCAGAAACAGAGCAAACGACAGAATATCTAGAATAAAGGAAGAGTACTGGGAGCAATTCACAAGTGAAATGGAACGAGATCTAACAGGAAAACAAAAATCTGGAAACTGATACGAAACAGGAAAAATGAAGTAAACGAGAATCACATCAGAAATAGAATAAGAGCGGACCAATGGACCCAACATTATGCTGACTTACTTTACAATAATAATAACGATACCATGATACAAATCCCAAGGACAAATATCAAAAATAACGTCACAGGGGAAAAAGATGAAATCCTAAAGGCAACCAAAGGACTACGGGAAAGAAAAGCACCAGGAAACGATGGAATAGCAAATGAACTATTAAAATTTGGTGGTGAAACATTAACCGACGAATTACTAACACTCATAAAAATTATCATTAAGGAACAGCAAATACCAAATAAAATGAAAACCAGCCTCACAGTACCAATCTACAAAAAAGGCAGTAAACATGACCCTGCTAACTACAGGGGCATCACACTTCTCAGCTCAGTCTTAAAATTAATAACGAAAGTAATACTATACAAAGCTCAATGAACAATGAAACCATGAAGAGCAAATGGGTTTTCGAACAAACAGGTCTACAACTGATGCTATATTTGTTATTCGACAACTGAGCGAAAAAGCAATAGAATTTCACACCCCGGTTTTTATGTGTTTCATCTATTTCTCAAAGGCTTTCGATCGCGTCAGACTGGGTGATGTGTTGGAAGCATTATCAAAGAGGAATGTCCCACAGAAGTTAATAAACCTGATTCATGACATGTACAGCAACACTAAAACATGTATAAAAACAAACGACCTTAAAACAAGCGACATACCAGTGAACGTAGGTGTACGGCAAGGAGATTCTCTAAGCCCTATGATATTCAATGTATAATGGACAAGGTCATAGATAGCGTATAAAATAAAACACGATATAAAATGAGGGAAAAAGAAATCAAAATAATATGCTACGCCGATAACGACATTTTAACTGCTAAAAATGAAGACGATCTACAACGAATGTTGCACCAACGTGTAATGACATCAAGAACGTTAAACATGGAGGTCTCTAAAGAAAAAACTAAATGTCTGACAATTTCTCGAGAACTCTTACGATGCAAATTAGAGATAGAAAGAACCATCATACAGCAAGTCATGGAATTCAAATACCTAGGCATAAACATATCAAGCACACGGGACATATATAAAGAAGTAAAACACCAAACAAATAAAGGAGTTGTAATATCAGGGTGTCTAAGGCACGCCATATGGAGAAATAAGTACATCTCCATAGAAAACAAAACAAAAATATATAAGGGTGCCGTGAGGTCGATACTTACACATGCAGCGGAAACTCGAGCTGACACCACTAGAACAAGACAACAACTAGAAACAACAGAAATGAGAACACTAAGAACAATAGCCGGAAAAACATTAAGAGATAGAGTTCCAAGTCGGGAAATACGCCAACAATGCAACATACAGAACATCTGGAAATTTATAAAAAGTGGAAGGAAGGAATGGAACGCTTATATGGACAGAATGGATCCTGATCGATTACCAAAACTAGCTAGAGACAATACCCCACTTGGCAAAAGAAGAGTAGGACGACCACCTAAACGGTGGAAAAAGAGCTGGGCCTCAACATCGGTGGAAACACCCTGACCAAACATGGACAAGGTTAACGTTAACGAAAAACAGGAGCTTGCCTAAATAAAGGGGGAAGAAGAAGAAGAAGAAGAAGAAGAAGGTTCTATGATACTATGTACGGGGTATGTCAAAATAAGTGTGCTCTACTCTTCCAAATTCAAATACTGGGCACATATCCTAAGGAGACCTGCCAACCATACTTTACAGCAAGCGTATACCATGCAAACAGAAGCAAAGAGGATCGGAAGACCATGCTACACGAGGAATACATCATTGGAGAGGGACATCCAAAACACCGGCATACGTAAACAGACATGGGAGGAATGGGCACGAAGAAAAGAGGATATCCGAAGAGAGGCAAGAAGAATCTACGCATTAATGGAAGAATCCGATCAAGAATCGACTGAAGAAGAACAAGCTAACGGAGAAGAATGAGAACAAAGAGAGTGAGGAAGGGGAAAACAAAGGAGACGAAACGAAACAGTTACCAGGGGGAAAGAAAACGATGGAGATCTAGCTGTCAACTGGAGAGGGGAAGGTTAGGGAAAAGCAGGAAGTACAATCCAGAATCGAACTTCCAACTAAGTAGCAAACAGTTGTAATCAGTGCGGTAAATATTAGGCAGTTAAGTAGCCATTAGGAAACTAATATCGGAGCAATCTGTTACCTTAAAACAATAGATAGATAAGAAATACGAACAACGTAAAACTTGATACCAAAGCTATTTCGCATAACGGAGAGTTTAAATAAGTTTGGGAGTAAATATTAAGTAGTTTATTAGTTATTAGGAAACTAAGATAGGTGCAATCTGTAACCTTAGAACAATAGCTAGATGTGAAATAAGAACAATGTGAAACTTTGATACCAAAGTTATTAGGCTCACATGCATAATCGCATAATGGTCTCGGTTACGTTCTCAAAAACCCCATTGATGCGTAGCTTGCTAACTACCTGGTGTTGCAGCAGCGGTGTCTTGCGGTATGCATTGCAGACATGCTAACGTTGTGCAATTCCGATTCTAACCTATCCATTAAATTCGTACCCACCTACTGGCATGGGGTGGGCCTGGCGTAATCCAGGAGTGACCCTCGAGTCAGCTCCATGTCAGATGATGATGATCTCTTTTGGATAACATATTGGACAAAAATCGTTTAATTATATTACTCCTACATATTTTAATGTTCTTTCTAGGAAATCAAAAGAAAGTTAAACACTTCCTGCATTTATAAGGAACCTTAAACATTTATTTTTAGCAAAACATGCTATCAGTTTTATCTATTAATAAATAAAAATAATAGAGAAGTACAAAGTGATTTTTTAAAAAGTCAATTGCAGCAAGCCTAGAAAAAAAGCTATTCCGTCTGCAGTTAGCTGTAATGAGCTTTGAATGACATTTACCTGTATGTCAAACTGTGTGACACTTCAGGTAGTTAAAAATTTTGGCCCAACAAAATGTGAAAATGAACAAGTATTTAGTTGCAACTGATTTGCAATTTATTAAGGTAAGTAAATTACAGGTTTTTCGTCAAGATTTCTTTCACAGCAGCTATGCTGTTACAATTTTCATATTGTCAGATTCTAAAGCTTAATATAGACCGGACAATCCCTAGGCTACTGCAATTGACTTTTTAAAAAATCACTTTGTACATTCTCCTTAACGGATGTTTATTCAAAAAAAATTTGTTTTTGTTAACTACTACTATTTTTAGGTTCTAAATTTTAGTTAAGAGCGATCTCCACCTACAGACTTTACCTTTGTGGGTGTATTCGTTTATTATTATTTATATACAGGGTGTTTATTAAACATCCGGCAAAAATTCAAGGCGTTATTCCCTTGACTATTCTAAGAATATTTTGTCCTTTGATGATTTTTGAATAGAAGCTTTGTTTCGAAGATACAGGACGAGAAAAATTTTCGACAAAACCAATTTTGATATTTTTCAAATTATTAATGTAGCGGAAATAAAAGTGCGGCGTACTACACTGGGCTTACCGAGTATAAAAAATTTTAAAAAATGCGTTTTTATCTTTTAACAACATTCCGATTACTAAGAACGGCTATTTTATCCACTAACAGCTGGCAAGTACAGACATTTAAAAAAAATCAGTTTAAACGTGGATTTCATTTGAATACGTCTCGTGATTGATCATTTTGTATGTGTCGAATTTGTTGAGACTGATTGACGTTTGGCTGTTTGACGTTTATTTTCTGTCTTTAATACTTAAACTTTTGTTAGTGAAGTCCTCTATCATGAATAGCTATACGAACGCCGAGAAGACTGACATGCATTTTATTTATGGACTTGCTGATGGCAATTCATTACAAGCTAGGCGGTTGTAGATTGAACGACTTCTTGACCGTAATGTTCCTGATAGAAAAACCTTCCAAAGTATTCATCAACGTCTTCATGAAACAGGCACATTGAAACGAAGTGGAGGACCAGGAAGACCAATGACAGTAAAAACGGTAGAAGTAGAAGAGAATGTGCTGGACATGATAGAGGAAGATCCAGGTACTTCTACTCGAAAAATTTCAAATACTTTGAATGTATGTAATGGGACTGTTTGGTAAATTTTTAGGGACTATTTGTTGTACCCATACCACATACAACGTGTTCAGGCACTTCTGCCTCTTGCTTTTCCCCCACGTATTGCATTCTGTCAATGGCCTTTACACACATTGGTTCAAATCCCTGAACTACGGACGCTGATTCCTTTCACCAATGAAGCGAATTGCTCAAGAAATACAATAAGAAATTTTCACAATAACCATGTGTGGGCTGAAGAAAATCCACATGAGGTACTTGAAGATCGTTTTCAACATCAGTTCTCGTTGAACGCTTGGGTTGAAATTGTGGGTGACTGGCTAATTGGACCGGTATTTCTACCAGGAAGACTTATGTGTATCGCAACTTTTTGGAACAGACCCTACCTGAGTTTCTGGAGGATGTACCATTGGCAACAAGAAATGTGATGTGGTTTATGCACGATGGTGCACCAGTGCATTTTAGTGTGGTTGTTCGTGACTTTTTAACAGTAATATACGGAGATTGCTGCATTGGTCGAGGTGGACCTCACTTATGGCCTGCTCGATCCCCGGACTTAAACCCCCTGGATTATTTCCTATGGGGCCATCTAAAGTCATTAATTTATACTACTCTAGTGGAAAATGCGCAAGATTTAAGAAATCGGATAATTGCTGGGTGTAACTCAATAAGAAACGACCCTGGTGTTTTTGAAAGAGTTCGGCAGTCAATGAGGAGAAGATTGGATTCTTGCATCGTAGCTGGAGGTAGTCATGTTTAACAGTTCTTGTAGATTAAGAAACTATACATGTAATTTTTGGTAATATGTTGTTATTGTCGAAAATGTTTTTCGCCCTCTATCTTCGAAACAAAGCGGCTTTTCAAAAATCACCAAGGACAAAATATTCTTAGAATAGTCCAGGGAATAACCCCTTAAATTTTTGGCGGATGTATACTGTTGTAAATTTCAATTTTAAAAATTGTAAATATGTAATAATAATAGATGTATTATTACGATTTCTGTAGGCTCCTATCGGGTTCAGTATTTATGTAAACAACGTTATTAAATTTGAACAGTGTAGGCGGCATTATCTGGGAGTCCTTAAATTAATATAAGCATCTTAATACATTTTACAAGCTTTTAGTTAAATGGTATCCGTCTAAAGTTGCTACAATAGTTGCGATTGGAACAATACTTGGGATTACAATTGTCCCATCTCTAGGGATGTGTTTGAAGGAATACTCATTTATATCACTTCAGTAAAATACAACTGTGCGAGGTATACATCATAGGCGTGACTTGTAGCACCAAATTAGCAAGTTAATTGTGATTGTAAGTGACATCTTGAGATTTGTATTCTGCGTTGAAGATCTCTAATACAGATTTGCAGCGGCTGGTTTTGCAACACAAGTTGACTTGCGCGCTCATTTCCAAGCGCATATTAACACAAAACGCGGGAGGTAGTGCAAATCTGCTATTGATATAAATCGAAGCAGTTAAAATAAACGGAAAACTTTTCAGTCTCCTTAATTTTTTTAATCGGAAAAATAAACCGGCATAAAGCAACCGAGCACAATAGCTTACCTACGCTTCGATTAATTCGCAAAAAGAAAGCGATTCATTTAATGTTGTTCAAGTTTCAAACACAATTCAACTTTTCAGTGCGATTTCAAGACGGATTAAGCGAAGTGCAAGCAAGTGCAGGCGGCATGTGAAGCTTTGGGGGGTGTGAGCAGGTGTGAGTTTTCCCTTCGCTGCTACTAAACCACTCAACCAAGGGTGCGGGCAATGGTGCCCCTCAAGAACTACGAACCTGTGCAAACTGAATTTTTTTACAACTGTGTGTTGCAGGACAAGTCAAATCATTAACTAAGAATGAATACCGTTTTACTTTCAAAGCATATTATATAGTATTTACATTATGTTATAAATTCAAAAATACTGCAAAATTATTTGAGAGTATGATGGCAAATAATTTAACCCTGTATACTCTGCTTTCTTTGAGAAAACCTAGAAAGGTAGGTCTGATGTGAAAGCAGGGAACTGGAGTGTATAGTGTTTCATTAGCCGAGACGAGCACAAGTAATTTATGTTGTTGTGCCGGTACTTACTTCTTTCTTCGTTCCCTTATATCACAACGAATTTAAAGAATATTTTCTTAACCGTATTAAATGCCTAATAAAAATCTTCCCGTGGAAAAGAAAAGCCTTACGTTTACGACTCGCATAGACTTAGTGGATTCCTTATTTATGCGAAATCCACACTAAGAAATTAGCTTCTTCATGAGTTATGGGTATGACTTTTCGCAATACTATTTTATAAAATATAGGATTTTTTACAAGTCGTGTTGTCTCAGCGACGTACCAAATCCCTTCCAAAAAGCTTAAACTTCAGGCTGCAGTCTTTTTAAATTTTATGTGAGCACGCTGACAATTCCTTATCGGAAAGTTAACCTGCCATATATTCTGCAACATATGAAACTTCTGTAAGAAACGTGCGACAGCGATAAAACTGCGGCGAAACAAAGGCAAGACGAGTTCGGAATTGGAAGTATCTGACAATCCCAGGCAGCAGAGGCGTCTATTGAACTCGTCACATTCGTTAGAATTCGCCTGTCAGGATCAAGAAAATTCGGTGTCTTTGAAATACCTCATTGATCGACGTATCAATATTTGCATAAATATATTCTTGTTTTATATTTAGAAATGTATGACTCGCTGCACGAATACTTTGGCGGAGAACCCGTGGGAGAAGCTTGAACAGAGTTTAACACTTCAAGTTTGTTAAATTTCTTTGCGAGAAACTTAAAAATAATTTTACTGGATCTAGAAACTCACCGACGTAATTTGACTAAAATTTTAAAACGTCTAGTATATGAATAGAAGTGTTTCATAAACAAGAAACTCAAATATATTAAATATACATTGGGTCGAAAGTTTAAGAGAAATTACTTTATTACTTCTATTACGTATAATATGTTTCGCTTGAGATGGCAACTCACAAAGCCATTGCGATTCAAATTCAAACCAAAGATGTCAGAAGCAAATAACGTATCGTTTCGTTAAGGTTACTATTACCGAAGTACCAAAAAAATGATCGGATAGGTGTAACTTCAGAGAGTTGTAACACCGGAACGAAACGCTTTTGGACTCGCTTCCTTCCAAACTTTTTATCTTAGAGTGACCTCGGAAATTACTTCCAAAATGTTGCTGGTGTAATTTTTACATGCCTGTGTAAGAGAAATGTAAAAATGTTTAAAAATGGATTGATGTCTAATTTGACTAACTGATTAAGGAACTAAGTTTCTAAGTTTTAAAATAAGCTAAATAATGAATAGACAGAATACTCTCCACCCAGTATGTGTTGTCTGACTTAAATAGAAGGGCCTGTAAAACTATTTGAGTATTTAATTAAAAATTTAATTAGAGGGCATCCCGAGCAGGACGACATTGAATTACCATTTATACACAGTGTGTCCCAAAACGTACCGGCAATATTTCAAGGATGAATTCCAGAACTTATTTAAAGTCGAAAAGTCCAGATTAACAGATGTCCCTAACGTAACCGTTAACGAGTTATTGTTTATTTCATAATTTATGTGGTTAAAATTTTAATTCAACGGATTTCTGAAATACTGATCTAGTAACAAATTATTGTTTGTAACTTGTCAGTTTACTACTGTGATACTGAAGTTATTGGCTTCTTCTTTGTATCTTTGTTCCAGTCGTAATTTACAAGTGACTCACAATGCCAATGTTATTTTCAATGAAGAATATGCAGTTATTCATTATGTTTACGGTCTGTGTGAAGGAAATGCTTTAGCAGCACAAAAAAAAATATCGTAGTAGATATCTCAATAGAAGACTGCATATGTGTGCAGTTTTTTTAAATTTACATCGTCAGCTGAGGGAACATGGAACTTTCAATGCAAGACATGCAGTCGACCAAAGAGTTGTCCGTAGACCCATAAACTATGGTGAACAAGTTCTTGATTTATTACAAGATGATCCGTCTTTAAATGTGCAAAGAATTGCATTACGTACTGGAATATGTAGAAACCAGATTTGGAGAATAATAAGAAGTGCTCGCTTACATCCATATCAATATCAAAGAGTTCAAGCTCTAGGTAATGATTTTGAAGCTCGTTTAAGATTTTGTAATTTGGAACAAAATAATCAAAACCTACCCCACATATTCTAGACCGCTGTAGCTTATTTCACACGATATGGTATTAATAATCATAATAATTTTCATGAATGGGCTGCAAAAAATCCTCATTTAAGAAGACGTTCGCCTTTTCAACATAGATTTAGTGTTAATATGATAGCTGGTATTCTTAACGATCGTCTGATTGGACCATTTGAACTGCCATACCGTTTAAATAGTGCGAATTACGAATATTTTCTAGAAAACTTGTTACCCTTATTACTGGAAGACGTGCCATTAAATATTAGACGTGCAATGTGGTATCAACACGATGGGACACCAACGCATCAATGTCGTCATGCTAGAGCTTTTTCGGGAGGATGGATTGGAGTAGGAGGAACCATAGTATGGCCACCGCGGTACCGGACCTGACTGCATTAGATTTTTATTTTTGGGGTCCCATGAAACAGATTGTTTATGCAACTGTAGTGCACACGGTAGAAGTATATAATTTTACTACAACATGTTTTGTATAAGCCAAATTAGTTGAAGACTGTACCTAGGAAGGTTTTTGTTAGGTTTGTTTGATAATTTGTGTTATTTGTGTGGATATATTTGTGTTTGATTAAATTTTGAATTTTTAGGTTATGAGGTAGTATTTAGTTATTTACTTCGAATAGATTGGATTTATAAGATGTTTATGTGTTGCTTAACTTGTGTTGTAATCGTAGAATTGTGTTATATGTGTTTTTATTAGGTATATCAATAATTTTAGTTTAATTAACAATATTTTGAAAAATGTAAAATTTGTGTAATTTTGAATATTGGCTTGTGGGATGTCTATTTATAGATATTAATTCAGGGATTCTGAATCTGGAATTAGTTTTTTGATAGGTTTAGGCATAAGCTTTCTAT
>JABXWE010036826.1:0-15149 GCA_014611495.1 Limonius californicus
ATTACCAGTTCGATTCTGGAAATATTTTTAGAAAAATAATAAAATAAGTGAATTCATTTAATGTTTTTTTTATTATATTCAATATCAACCTAATAAGTATACAGGGTGTAACATAAAGTGACGTCGTCCTTTTAAGAGTATGTTCTACTGCTTAAAATAAGAAAAAGAAATCAAATATACATTTGTTGGAAAACGTTCTCCGAAAACTTTATGGACAAAGAAAGCTTTACAATGCTTTAATTATGTAAATAATGTAACAATATATTTTTTATGTTCAGTGCTTTTTTTCCTTTCTCCCTGGGTCCGTCTACCTTTATTCCGGAGACACTTCAGCCTGTAAGGCTTATTGTGTTCACCCTGGTAGTTACTCGCATCCAATCCGTGATCTTGCCTCCTTGTACCATTGCGTGCATGTCACCCACGGGGTGGGTATTAAAACCTTCCGGTTGCATGTACGGTTACCCGAATATGCATTATCTTTTACCAGCCAGCGCATCACAGCTGCTTAGAATATGCATTGCGGTTTCTGGTACTTCGCTATAGAGTCTGCATGTCGGGTCTCCATCGAATTTCCTAATCCTTCTGATGTGATCCTGGACAGTCGCGTGTCTTATTGGGAGGCCCATAAGAATCCTTAGCTGTGTCCTGTTTAACATAGGCGCTTCTGTGGCTCTGTTTCTGCAAGGTCCTTTAATAAATGCCTTGCTATGGGTTAACCCTGGTCTGTTGGTCCAGTAAATTTCACGTTGGTTGCAAATCCGTTTCCTGATAAAGCTAGGGATTGCATTTGTTGATACTACCAATGTAGATTCAGAACTGTAGAAGGGCCCTGTTGACCCCTGCCTGGCAAGTTTATCCACTTTTTCGTTACCTTCGATCCCGGAATGGCACGGAACCCAGAGCAGTTTTACAGTGTTCTGCCCTGTCAGGTTACTGAGTTCTTTGTAGTATTCCCAGACCAGTCTGGATGAGGCCATAAACCTTGAGTACCTTTAGGTCCTCTTGGCTGTCCGTTAGAGTATAGATACGCCTGCCTACGTACGCCATTCTACAAGGTGTCCCACGACGTGAGGTCACTACTTCGTGTACATAAGCTTTAGACCAAATATAATTCAAAATTCTAATAAAGTTATGCCCTAAAGTAAACCATTTTCAAAATACAGTGTTAAATTATTATTTATTAAATAATTACAATTTCAGGCTTGTTCAAAATAGCCACCGTTGCTCTCGAGACAGATTCTGGCTCTTTCTAAAAGACGCCTGGTTTCCCTTCGTAACCCCTTTTAGGGGACTAACCTTCAAGCTTCCCCCTTCTGTCCACCTGGTTACTGCGTTTAGGGTCATTTGCATACGTTCCCTGACTTTATTAATGAATCTCCCTTCTACTAGAATAACCAGATTATCCGCGTATCCTAGGTTTGAGAAGCCTTCGTTGCTGAGCTTTACTACCAATCTGTCCACAACAGAGAGAAGAGGGCTCCCCCTTGCAGGCCTCCCTCGAACTGCTGCTAATAATCATAATAGTTGCTTAATCTTCTTCTTCTTCTTCAGACTTTTAGATCCATTTGTGGATATAGTCCTCCCCTTTAATTTTCCATGGTTCTCTTTCTCTTGCTACACGCCTCCATCTTTTTCCCGCTACTTGTGCTATGTCGTCGCTCCACCTAGCAGGTGGGCGACCGACACTACGCTTGTGCATTCTTGGCCGCCAGTCGAGTAGTTTTCCGGACCATCTTGCTTAATATTGCTCGAATATTCCAACACTATCTCGAATGGTTACCCAGCTTTGTTCAAGCCAAACAGATCTTTTAAGTGACTCACGTTAAGAAAATCGGGAGACCTTGCTGGCTAAACAACAGGTATACCTTGACGGCTGAAGTGGATGGGAGCACCATCATGCTTAAACCACATAATATATCGTGTCATGACAGGCACATTTTCTAGCAATTTCAAGCCCATTCAGTGACGGAGATAGAATATGGGGTCCGATTAAAAAGTCGCCAATAATGCCACTCAAGAAATTTGTGGAAAATCTTGCCTGGTGAGAAATCACACTAAGAGTATGGAGATTTTTATCCACCAACCATGCAGCTGTACAAATCTATTTGGGCAATTAACTGGTTTTAGGTCTGTGCTGTTTGAAGATGGAAAGGGTGCAATATCTGTACTTGTAGACTGCGCCAAGCCATCATATGATCAACATTCAAAATACCTCGAATTTGTCTTGTACTCGCTGCTGGATTACCCTCTACAATTTGAAGCATCCTTCTACAACATTAGGATCGCGATTTACCTGTCTCTCATACCCAACTGGACATAAACGGCAAATTTCTCTTAATCATCTGTCAGCTGCCGCGAATGTTTTTCTATCCGGAACTGTTCTGTTGGGAAAACATTCTTGGTGAAGATTACGTGCAGCTGCCAAACCATACACAAATGCATATGTGCTTACTCTTTCTTTGTAGCAATTTTATTATCTTGGAAAACCCTTGTTTTTCATAATTTATTCCAAAGCAACCCTAATTGCAGGTATTAAACTAATGCTATTCGGAACGTTGTCGTATTATTCTGAAACTTTCATAATCCATAACTTTCTTGGGGAATATTTCCGAACAGAAGTTTATATGTTCTTTTTTTCTTATTTTGGGCTGTAGAGTGTACCCCTAAAAGGATGGCATCATTTCATGTTACACCCTGTACACAATGAATACTTAACTTTGAAAATGGGTAAAATGTATCCGTTTCCATCGGATTTGCTTGTTCGTAATAACACGAGGTTCACCTTTCCTTCCCTAAGGGTCATTTTTATGCAGTTCGTTCACCGAAGTAACGCGATAGGGATGAGATACGTTTGCTTTCAGAATGCTTCTAACTGAAGTTCTACTAATACTCACAATTGCGCTTAGATCTCTTTGACGTACATGGCAATGCTCCTTTACCGTCGCTAACATTATTAATATATTTTCCATGTAGCGTTAACAAATGTATCTGGGTTTCTTAAAGAAATTTCAGCGTCTAAATATTTTTTTTTCAGGCGGTGGTATTCTAATTGGGTAGCGTCTTATATATAAATTGCCTGCAGCCGACTTTACGCGGCATTCGCCAAAAATCAGCAAGAAATCTATTTTCTCATCATTAGAAAACATCTTACTTATAATCTATTCACGATTGATTTGCCATCTAACAGGCTGTGGAAATCTGGGGGAATGTGTGGTATCATTGAAATTTGTCAATTAATTAAGTTGGGTTATGCTAGTTTTTCTTGATGGAGGTTATGTTTTCTGAAAGCAGGCAATGTTGCCAGTGGAGCTTGTTTGTTCATTTAACGTACGCCTATTGCTGCTCAATATTGGTTTATAGTACTTAGATATAATAATGATTTCATTATAAATAAAATAATAACTATAATTTAAATGTTGTCGTAACACATTCCAAATACATATTGCTGTTCTTTTTACACGCGAATTTTGAACTCAAATCGTATGTATAGAGAGCATATTCCACGCCATTCTTTGTTGTCCTATATTTAGGTCTTGTAGCAAATTAAGAAGAACTAACATCTATGCCGCTCATGTTTCAAATTGATATTATGGTAGTCCAGTGGTTGACTGTTTGCCTCTGGTGCTAAGATACCGAAGTTCGTATTCCACACTCATTCACAGTTTAGATGCCAAAAGAATATCCCCTACCCTATTCCACCTTCATGCTATCACTAGAAGTATCTGAATCATCGGCACCCTCCGATTCTGAATCAGATTCCCCAATTGAAATAATGGAAGGAGGAATATTTTCAAACGATAAATTTCCGTCTGCTGTAAAAGGTTTAATTAACTCCCAAAGTTTTTTCTTAGTAATTTTGCCCTGTATTTCGACATTGTGGTAGTTAACCAACCATTCCTGCAATACACCTTTTTTTGCAAGAAAATGTGGGCGGCTTGTCAAACTGCACTGAATGATAAGGTGCGTTGTCCATAACTACAACAAATTTTCCTTGCAACTTGTCCAAAGCAGGAATCAGTTGATTACCTTTCACCATTCTGACAATTAACTAGGTAAAATATATTATGTGTTTTATTAAGTTCTAAACTTACTAGATTGTTTTAGAAAAGTAGGGGACTCTAGAGCTGGCTACAGGGCAATTTCATTTTGACATTGCTAGAAATCAATCAAATAATATTTAAGAAAGGCTACTTAAGAAAAAAAACACAGCCTGCTGGATGGCAAATCAATCGTGAATAGTGTATACAATTTAAATAATTTGACAGTGCGTATTCGTAGGGTTATAAGTAGGCAACATTGATGAATTTAATTAAATTAAAGAATAGAAAATTTGGTAGCCCTGCAATATGTATGTATGGTTGCATCAACCACTTTTAAGAGGGAACAACTTGCAAGGTAACATTTTCGGTGAATAAAATAATAGTCTCAGCCAAACTAATGAGTTTGCTTAGTGATTGTCAAATTGGATAATTTCTTGATTAATTCGGGTTACATACTGCTACCTCCACAAATAATTTACTTTCGTTATCAATATATTTAAAGAATTGAAATAGTTACATTAAAGTTAAATAAACCTGCGTTTTGAAAGCACCTACACCTATTCAAAATGGCGCCGACAAAAATATCTTCATATGTGCTGTTAAGTCCGCTTCTGAAAATCTATTTTTTAGTATAATTCAATCTAATTATATTATCCAATTTTGTAGGAAAAATTCTAGATTAAATTTATGATATACCTTTTTATTTGATATTGATATGGGATTTCAAGTGTAATAATATTAATATCCATATATGAACTAATTTATGATGCATAAATTAAAGTAATTACACCCACCGTCTTATAGACAACTTCTTTTTCCAGAGTTAATTAAAAACTGACTAATGTTGTTTTAATTAGTATCTCAAAAAACTACATAAACACTACGAGATTTTTGTAGTGGAAATTATTAAAAGGAACAAACTTCTCCAAAATTCTTTGATCGTGTCGATGTTCTATCAATTGCCTGATTTTGAGCAAATAATTAGCATAGGACGACGCAGTTGGCAATGTCAAGTTATCTACCGTGGGTGATGCCCCCGCGTATGCACGGTCGCCTTTTTCTTCTGTTAATACTGCCACAGCAAGTCTCAAAATATGCGAATTAAACGCTAATCATTCTAATAATTGAAATGCAGTCTAAGTTATTATGGCACTATTAACATTTTGCGTTCTAAACTAGAGCAGAAGTGGGCAACAAACGCATTAGGAGTGAATTTTACGAGTAATGTGGTGGCAGAATGGACACATTTTAATTTACAAACATAAATTTAACATTTTCGCGTTAGATAATTTAATTCTGCCACTTTTTGCAACTTTACATGGTTTCCTCCAGTTTACTGAATTTTTTAAATATGCTAACATTTGGGGTTACACAAAACTTCTTTGTTTTCAATTAAACTACAGGTTGGCTCAGAATGATTTGTATTAAGCCTTAAGGTGGTTACGTACCAGGTATTCAGGAAAAGAGTGTCAAGTGCTGCGGTTGCTGATAATATACATTGTTCGGCCAGTTGACAACTAACTGTCAAATGATATCTTCGCAATCAGTAATTATTATTTCGTGTGGTTCCATTGATATTTGTGATTTTTCTCTACAACTTCACAAAAAACAATTATTACTAGAAGTGATATAGGAATGCTTTTACCATGATTTTCACAGTATTGTCGTAAAATGATGTACACCTTAGAATGGATCGCTTTACAAAATCACCTGTGTTTTAATTATTGTTCAGTATTCATTTCTATAATATACTGTACAAGGTTAGCAATTTAATTCCCGGAACGATACTGTATGTGAGTCACATGAAATTAAACAAAAAGTAAAACAGCTTATAATGGTTCATAGTTTTATTAATAGATGGTGGCTGAGAGAATATAGAACCGTTGTCAGTTTCGGCACAATTCCACCGCGCTTACATCGTGTTTATTAAATTTGGTTTCAAATTATTTCTCTAGAATATTTCTCCCTACCCCCTCTTGCAGTACTCAATATCATTCAAAATCAGCGGCTAGATGGCCCAATTACGCCATCTATTACCAATAAGCGCAATTGATTTATTTGTTCGCCGTGTTTCCGAAAATTTCCACCATATTTGGGAGGGTGCTAGATGGTACTGCAATAATAGAATAGAATCTATTTTGATTTATATAAGCAACGGACCGTGATGAGATTAGTCATCATTTCAAAATTGTGTGTTGTATTGCTGAATGCGTGTTGAGTGCAATAAATCGATAACAAATATTTAACGATAAATACTCGTTTTGTTAAAGATGGAATCATTTTTAAAACAGTCATTAGAACCTTCCCCGTCTGACAGTGACAAGAATTGCAAGAAAAATAGATTGTATAGCGATAAATATCTGAAATATGGTTTTACCGTAATTTCCAGAAACCTCTAGAAGTGTTGTCAAAAGAGAGTATAAAGCTATCAAAGCTATTTCGACATTTCAATACCAAAAATCCAGATACAAAAAAAAACTATGGAATTCTTTGTAAGAGAGCTAAACTACCCCACAAGGAACAAGCGACTTTTACTTCACCAACCACTACTAATGAAGAAGCACTACTATGGAGTTATTGAGTTGCATTTCGTAATGCCTAAACCAGTAAGTCACATACAATTGTTGAAGATCTGATTTAATCAGCAGCTGTTCAAATGGTGCAAATAATCGTTGCTGAAAGCAGGGCTGACAGGCTGAAAGTAATACCCCTCTCTAATAATACTCTCCAAAGAAGAATAAGTGACATGACAGACAACATTCGAACACAAGTTGTTGAAAGTATTAAGTGCAAGTACTATTCATTACAGATAGACGAATGAACGAATATTTCTAACTGTGCCAAATTTATAACATTTGTAAGATACAATCCTGGGCATAGTATCACCGAAGTATTTTATTTTGTACTCCATTAGAGATCAGTACCGCCGGAAAATGTTTATTTGACAGTTTCATGCAAAGTACTAACAAGGACGAGATTGAATGAGCAAAATGCGTTGTTATATGCACCTATGCGACTATGAAATGACTTCGATCTGGTCTTATTCTCAGATTAAAAGAGATAATGCCAAGTGCTACAGGGTTTACACTGTTTTTTTATACGGAGAAGTTCTTGCAACAAAATCATATCTTCTGAAATGGATTGTGTTTTGAACAATGCCACTAAAGAGCTAATTTCCATCAAGGGAAAAGCTCGTATTTTTCGAAAAATTGTGAATACATTGGTTCTTTATACGCATATATTCCTTATCTCACCGCAGGATAACGTCTTGAAACGAGTTTTCCAATTAATAACGGAACTTTTAATGTGCCTGCAATATGAGAAATCAGAATATGAGAACATATTTTCTAATTCCCTTTGGCTTCTTAGGATGACTTTCCTTTCTGATATTTTCAAACACTTAAACACTCTGAATAGCAGTTTACAAGGCCGCGATATTAACATAATAACAGCCACGGACAAAATTAACGGATTTATAAAGAAACTTAATTTCTGGTCGACTTCAATTGGCAAAAAGAAGTCTGATTTGATTAATTCCAGTGCGTTCAAGAACTCATGGAAGACTTAGTTAAGGATGCTAATATGATAAATTCTGAGTACGTGTTAGCAGATATGCAAGTTCGTTTGCACAATTTAAAACAATAGCTCATTGGCATTGACCAAAAAATTTTAAAAAAATTATGACAATTACAGATGGACACTAAATCCGTTTTTAGACAATTCTGTTGAACTAGCTAAAATTTCGACAAATATGAAAGAAAAACGTATTGAAATATCATGTGTTGGAATGTTGAAACTTGACTTCTTTTCCCAGAGCATAGATCGATTTTGAACCAAAAGAATGCAAGAATACCCCAAGCTTGGGGACAATACTATAGGGTTTAGTGCCATTTGCTACATCATATTTGTGCGAATTAAGTTTCTTGTCTATGACTGCCATCAAACCAAAAGTAAAAAATCGTCTCGAACTTGAAAATTATTATTGTGTGTATATCAAACCCAAAGCCCAGATTTGAAAAGCTAGTCTCTAAAAAACAGGCACATACATCGCATTAATGTTTTCACTTTGCAACTTGTTTTTTATATTTAGGTACAGTTACTTTTTTGTTAAGGTTCTTGCATTTATTAAAATTTTAATATTTTAAGTTTGATTTGTTTTTGTTTACTTTGTGTAAAGCAGAAATAAATATATTAGGAATGCATTTTGATTTATTTTGGAAATTCCCATGCGACCCGCTGGAGTCGCGATCCATACTTTAGGAACCACTGAATTAGATAGAACTCCAACAGGAACTTACGAAATGTTGATAACCGAGTACAGATAACACCTTAAGTCGCACCAGTGTATTTAAACGGTTTAAAAGTTTCCAAGATCGACGTGAGGTTGTTCAGGATGACTCTAAAACTGGGCGTCCATCTTTCGAAATGCAGAATAGGTTGCTAGCGTTCGAGGAAAAGATCGTCGAATGACCCTCCGAATGGTCGCACGTCAATTGAACATCAATAAGGAGACTATTTGATAAAATTTGCTCAAACATTTGGAAAACCGGAAGATCTGTGTAAAATTCATCTCACACATTCTAAGAAATGTTGAAAAACAGAGAAGAGTTGCATCGTGTACATACTTCGTTCAAACTTGCCGCGACAATGCTGATTTTGTTAACTGCCATCATAATGAGCCATCAGTATTTCAGTACGATTCTGAGACGAAACGCCGGAGCATGCAGTGGATTGGAAAATCATCACCAAGACCCAACAAGTTTCGTTTGTAAAAATCCAGAAACAAAACCATGCTTATTACCTTTTACGATAATCAAATCACACCACGAATAATTTGTACCTGAAGGACAAACAACAAATAGTGCATGAAAGTGATAAAGAGATTATTGACGGTCATTTCTCGCGTGCGACCACAATTTCGAGAAAAGGATGCTTGGTTCTTGTTACATAATAATACACCTGCCCATTCTGTACTGATTGTGAAGTTAGTTTTCATGAACCACAATGTTGTAAAATTCATTATCTAATCTATTTGCTTTACTTTGCAATATCAGGCAGTTTTCTTAAAGTAAATTGTGCTTAAAAAAGAACGATATTGTCATTGTTCAACATTGACATGTTACTCTTTCTTAAATTAGTTTACATGATCTGTTTTCAGTCACCAATTTTATAGTGACAAATGTTTTATGTATTTAATTTTATTAAAATGTCATCATCTATGCCACACATTCGATAGCCAAAACAATACCATATAAATATACTATACTTAGATTTTTTGAACACGTAAGGTCTGTAAGTAAGTCTACTGAAATTAATAGTGAATATTTAAAGGATAACTATAAACATTTTAGTTGAGAATTAGGAATGGAATAGCAATATGCATACAAAAAAGTGGGATATGTTTGTATTATAGCTTTTTCGGTCACGTACGTACGGAGTGATTTAGAACTAGTGTTCTTCGTAGGATTCACCATTGAAGAGATACCCCATATACTCTATTCAGCCAGATTCAATGTACAGCAAAAAATCTATAATAAAAAATTCAATTTTTAAACATATGTTGATGAAGAACATGTATATTTTACAAACGACAGCATGAACACGAAGATGAATTGCACTAAGAGGAACCCTTCCTAGCGGAACTAATTAATGATGACGGCTACAATGAAAATATGGTAGATAATAAGTTTTTGTAATAGGTAAGTGTTTATTGGCATTTATAAAATTGTTCAAGCATCTGAAAACATGGCATTGACCTAGTCCGTAAATGCACAGACAATAAATCAACTGATTAATTCAACACTTCACGACTTATTCAGGAGTATGTTCTCGAACTGCATGGGTATACAAGGCGACCGTGGCACAGTGCACTTAATACATTTACCATAACGTGCAATCATTAGAAATTACGTAAAAAGGCGGTTAGTTAATAAGTATTTTAGTGTTAGTAAAATTTGCTGAACGAACATGTATATTTACACTGAATATTAGTTACATCATAATAACTAACTAGTAAATATACGCACTACTTAATTAGAAAAGCAGTTAAGGGACTTATATTTCGGTGGATCTACCACAATATTATAGCATCCATTTTATTTCAAGATGACGGACCTAAATGTGAATGGTCTTGGAATATTCTAATAATCTTTAAGAACATATTCTAGACGTTCATCTTAATTTGTTTAGTAATTTTCTACTAATCGTATAACATACATGCAGTAATAGATAAAAATTTGCACAAATACACACAGGGTGTTTCAACAGAGCGAGAATAGATGATTATATTGAAATAATGAAAATATCCAAATATATTACTACGAGGCTTATTCTGAAACTAAAGACCGTTTAGATATTCCCGCCGATTGAGGGATGTAGTGAATTTGGTGCATTATTGAGGTGCTTTAGTGGTTGATGAGCTAGCCATATGTCACTTTACCGTGGTTCTGTCATTGTGTTCAGTTGTAAGCGCGGCCGACCAAACGTGCACGATAAGAAACGAAGTGGCATACCTTCTGCTGTCAACGACAATCTCGTAAAAAAGTAAACAAGAAAATTCATGAATATCAGCGTTTCACAATTTCGGAAATAGCCGCAAATTTTCCTCAAATTTCACGTATGATACTGCATGAAGTTATCGCGAACAGACTACAGTACCACAAAATTTGTAGGAGGTGGATGCCAAAGATGTTGACGGATGTAACACAAAAGCCAGCGAATGGCACTGAGTTTCATGCAACGCCACGAAACCAATGGCGATAAGTACCTGAATCGCATTGTAACTGGCGACTGGTCACACAACTGTTGAAGCCAAGGAGCAATCAATACTGTGGAAGCATGTGACTTTTCCTAAAGCTGAAAAGTTCAAGCAAACATTCGAGAACCGAAAGCTTATAGCTACTGTTTTTTGTGACAGGAAATTCGTATTGTTGGTTGATCTCCTGGAACTTAGAGCAATAATTAATACAGACATTTATGCTGAGATCTTAGGAAAGTTGAGAAGAGCGATTTAGAACAAAAGGCGTGGATTGCTGACCTCTCAAGTCGCCCGACCGTAAGCGACAACTTACAATTCAATTGGGAAATTTTTCCCATACAGTTCCGACTGAGCACCAACTGATTGTCACCTCTTTCTCCATCTTAAGAGATATTTAAAACCTGTGACCATTTTTTCTACGACTACAACATCAAAACGACGGTACGAAATTGATTTTCGTCACAGGCGGCAACCTCCTATGTCTGTCTAACGACAGAAGAGATATAGGAAGGCCAAAAAGGAGGTTGAAAGATCAGTAAAGATATAAGTGTGATACACGCAGAAAAAAAAAAGAAACAAATTTTTATATATTGTATGTCAAGCATAAAAAAATAACTTTTTTTTGTAACTATTAGTTTTCCCTAGTGCATCTTATTTAATAAACTAAAAACTGATTTTTATTAATCAATCTATGTAATATCAGTATTTAATCTCATTACATTTTCTCAAAACACTGTTCACTGCACAACTAGGGTCCCGCTTTGGGAAGGTTGAGAAGCATTCGTTTAAACCTACCAAATTTGAGAAACACTGGTGACGGAAATAAATAAATAATTCTAAAATAGTATTAACATAAACATAAACAGGTGTATTGTTATTGTCAATTTTAATTTTTTTTGTAATAAGTTTTTCCGGATCCTCCTTGCAAAGGCTATACACAGAACTGTTCACTGAGCATTTTCACTTGACACTGTAATCACATTCGGAAGTGATTCACTAATTTCTTCTTCACATGTAGACAGGATTTCTGACGGTAGTTTGTGTTTGTGACTTTTTTGTCGTTGATTTGGAAGCAGCACCCCAAACTGGACGGGCATAAATCATAATTGGTCGTAGCATTAATTTGTAGATAAGCAGAAACCAGTCAACTTTTAGAGGACTCTTGTGGTTTATTATCAAATATAACTGTGATATCCTTCCGTAACATTTATTCAGCTTCTTCTTTAAATGTAGCTTCCAAGTTAGGCGTCTATCTAGATAAACTCCCAGATGCTTCACTCCTTGGTCAAGACTATTCCACGATAAAGGTTGGGCATTTATTACTAAGTTCTTCGGGGTAGCAGGTCGTTGGAGGGTGAAGATCTTTGCTTCGCACTTTAAAGGGTTGAGGTTTACTTCCCATTTCTTGACCAGTCATTAAGTTCGTTTAAGTTTTCTTGGATTTGTTGGACAGCTACATCAATGTTTTGATTTTGGGTTACGATTGTAATGTCATCTGTATACATTGCAATGGTAGAATCGGTCAGGCGTGGAATGTCGTGCTTGAACACATTATACAGGATAATAGATCGTTGTGATATTCCGCCCAATATATCTTTGGTTGTTGACACGGTAGCGTTAATTCCGACTTGAAACTTCCACAACAGATTTGATTATTATCAGGAGATAGTGCGGTAAATCGAGGTGAATCAGTTTATACAATAATCCAGTGAACCAGACCGCATCCAAGAGCTTCTACTATCTCTAGAAAATCTATTAGTGTGTGTGTGTTATTTGCGTTCAAATCCTCTATAGTTTCAATCATCCTTAGTAAGTGATGGTTGGTTGAATGTTTCGGTTTAAAACCAAACTGAAAAGCTGGAATTGTATTTTTCATAGAAAGTTCTATGCTTAGTCGTGCAAATATAGCTTCTAAAATTTTAGACAACACATGTGAAAGGTTGATTGACATATAATTTATGGAGTCTTGAGGATTCTTACCTGGTTTGTGAAATATCAGGATATGCGCTTTTTTCCAGGTATTCCGAAAGTACCCTATTCTAAGGCAGGAATAAAATATGGCTGTTGTATAGCAGATTGCTTTTCGAGGAAGTTTATTTTGAGGATAAAATTAGTGATAAGATCGTGTCCCGAAGATATTTTATGCAACAACTTCTTGATGAACTGCATTATTTATGTAGGAGGTTATTTGTTCTATCATCCCCGGAGTGTCTTGTAGGTTACTTACACCGTAGTATTTAACGTGATGTGTATTTTCAATATTACTGTTGTTGCTGTTGTTGTTTGGTAAAACATTCTCCATGTGATCTGCAAGGATTTCACAATTTTTTGCATCACCGGGGTATATAATGCTATTAACCTACAGAAGGGAGATGGCAGGAGGTTACTTAGTAATCCGTTTGGTTGCTCGCCATAACGAATGATCTGCTAACAGGAGGTCTTCTAGATATTTCTGATAGCAGTTTATTCGATGTTTATCCAGTTCTATACGGTTCTTCTGGTTTATTAAATTTATTATTTCGGTGGTGGTTACAAATAGTTCGGTTTTCTTCAGTTTGGCTGTAAAGTACTGGCTTCTTTAATACATGTTCTGGTTAATTCCTGCAAGTTGTTTATAGTCAATTGCATTTCTTGCGTCTAGATGGGTGGAACACTGCATCTTATGGTCAAGTGTCTGTTGGATCTTTTTCCAATCAACGAAACCATTGATTAGTCTAGTAGTTGGTCTGCTTGGCCAGAAATGTGTTCGAATGGTATTAGGACCGGCAAGTGATTTGATTCAATGTGTGTTAGTACTGTTTGGAACATTAGGAATGCGCTATTCTTATGCAGTATAATATCCAAAATATCAAGTTGGTAATCTACTTAGTAAGAGTAGTGGATTGGTGAATCTGGGGGTGAAATTTGAAATACGTTATCGTTGGTACATTTGTAAAGTCGCAAGCCATCGGTGTTATTTACACGGCATCCCCATATCGTATTTTTGAAATCGCCTATTGCGTAGGTTGGTTCCGCACCGGAGAATAGTAATTGCAGAACGTAAAGATATTTTATTTGGTTACTTATGAATACTTGCTATTTTGATTGTGGTATTATATACCGTTTTACTGTTTTAAGTTTAGCTTCTATTGCTTCTATGTTTGACAAAATTTTGTATTGGCAGTGGATATATAGCTAAGGTTTCCTTTTGCACTTATGCAAACTCTTCCAGAAGCTTTAGTGGCCAGTCTATCGTTTCGAAAAACAACGTACCCCGGTATGTTAGAACGATCCGTGTTCACTAATGTATTGCCGATTTCTGCAATAACAAGAAATATGTAAACAAATGCCATCGTGATTTCTGGGCTGCCGTTCTTTCCTTGCCTTAGGGTAAAAAACAAACCACCTTATACACAACTGAATCATCAATCCTATTGCCACAAATCAGCTAAATTAGTACTTTCAATTTTCAGCGATTTTGCAATAATTTTAATAAAACTACAGCTGTATAAAAATGCGTTCTCCAATATAGCTAAGTTCTGTAATATAGTCTTTATTTTAATCGCCAACAAAATATATTTGAGTTGTTTACATGAGCTAATACCACAGAATTCCAGTAAATTGATTATACCGCAAATATGTATATACACAAAGGGTAAAATTTTAAATCGAGAAGTGAGTCGTATTTACCACATTGCGGTTATCCAGGGAGCAACAAATCATAATGCATTTAAATAGAATTAGAAACATAATTCTAAGAATTGAACTGGTTTTTCTTTGTTTTATCAATATTATCGTAATGAGTTACCTTTAATATTTAGGCTAAAAATTCCAACTATTATAAATATCAATTTTAGAAGAGATAACGGGCACCATCTGTACGCTCTTGCTTTTCCTATATACATTCACTAGGTATCTAATACATAAGAGCATATAAGGTGCTCTTTGCTTTTATGTTAACCGCAGGTAATCCTGGCGAATTAATGATTCTCAAACGGTATCAAATTTTAAACTTAGTAGAGTACTATACAGGGTGTCCCAAAACTCCTGGGACATAGAGCTACCACGTATTCTAGAGGTCAAAGGAAGTCGATTGGACCCAACTTTGTCATATAAGTACCAAAATGTACCGTTTGCCCGTGAGAGGAGTTCAAAGTTTACTTAAAAAGTCACATTTTTGTATGCTGTTCAGAAACGTGTGAACCAATTTTAATGAAATTTGGTACCTGGGCACTTCAAAGGAAGCCACTACTTTCAGTAACGAAAGAAACCCAAAGAAAATTGGAGAAGGGTTAAAACCACCCCCACCCCCTGATAAATTTGTTCAAAATTTTTTTAAGGATGATGATACGATTCTATGTTTTTTTTAAGGT
>JABXWE010036827.1:0-10604 GCA_014611495.1 Limonius californicus
CGATGTGTTAAACAAGTTATATATGTCACAGACAAGGATGAACGCAAAAGCAAAATTTCATCTTACCATTTAGGCAAAAATAATCACCGCGGAATCGGAGAATCATTAGAACATCTACAAAGACATTATTACTGGAAAGGAATGAGAAAACAATTAGAAGATTTCATTAAAAGTTGTGAAACCTGCAAAACTAATAAATACGATAGAAACCCTAACAAGTTACCCTTACAATTAACACCTACACAAATGAGACCCTTTCATTCAATAAATATGGATATCTTTCAAATCAATCAGATCAAATATCTAACAATCATCGATAATTTTTCAAAATTTGCACAAGCTTATAAATTAGAATCCAGCAATATGACTAATGTACTAGATAAATTTCTAGAGTACATCTCATTTTGAAATTACACAATATTAAATTACATCTTACCACACCTCACCATCACGAATCAAATTCACCGGTAGAACGGTTACACTCGACATTGATTGAACACTATAGATTACTAGAAGACATCCCCGAAAATAAACGAATTTTATATTGTATTATAGCGTATAACCATTCAATACACTCTAATCTAAAAATGACCCCGTTCGAAATCTTATATGGACATACGGACTGTCTAGATCCATTCAAATTAAACAATGATAGATACTATGATTACTACGTGAACACACATAAGGATCAAATGAATATTATTTACAAAGGCCTACAAGAAACTCAAGTCAAAACTAAAGAACTTAGAAACGAAAAATTAAACAAAAATTCGAAATCAACAAGGTTCAAAATTAATGATTTAGTATTCATCAAGGCCAATTTTAGAAATAAGAAAAACAAAAAATTTGACGGACCATTCAAAATTATAGAAGTAAAAGACCATGACATATACACCTTACAAAATTTAAAAAATAAAAATCAAACAGACAGACATGCTAAAGAAATTTCTCTATTTACAGGAAATCAATCCGAATTACTTTCCGATTCATCTTGATATTTATTATCATTCTTGGATCATTGTAAATTAATATCCTTGGAAACTTATTTTTGTCAACAAACTAACCATTTCGAAATTCAAAATAATAAACTTTGTGAAACCCAATTACTTTCTTTTAGTAATAATCAGACCTGTAAACCCTATGTATTTGAATTAACGAATATTAAAATATCACAAATCAATCCAGCAACTTGGTTAATCAGCACTCCTTCAAAAACGATACTTGACGTCAAATGTAGTAATGAAAATTATAGAAAAGAATTACATGGCTCTAAATTAATGCATTTAACACCTGATTGCTCAGCACTAATCAATCACGAACACGTGTTATTTTCGGCAAAGACAACATCCACTAAAACAATTGACTTAAAAATACCAAATATTGATAGACTGCCTACGTCCACATTAAATAATGTTAACGTTTCAAAATTAGATTTAACGCCTATTGATACACAGAAACTGGTCAAAAATCAAATAAAACTTTCTGACCAAACCAATTATTTAAAAAATATTGATAACCCATATATTAATCACTTTAGTATTATCTCTATAATTATATTCGTTATCTTTGTATTATTAATATTAAGTTTTATATTGTACACTTATGTAAGACGTAACTTCTTAAAGGAAAAAATTGCCAATTACCTATTTCCTAAAATTGCCGATGCTCCAATAGAGTTGATGCAATCCAAACTTCAAGGCCCTTAAGACCGTTGAAGACTCTTGGTGGGGAGGAGTTACGTTATTCTATACTATCTTATCATGTACGCCCACGGACGCTGCGTCCGCGAGACATTCTTATCTATTCATGTGCTTGCTTAATAATCATAACTTACTTGAAATGTAAAATGCGCTTCTAGAGTAAGTCAGTAAGTAGATTCCAATGTGTAAACTACATTGTAAAATAATAATTTAAATAAATTTTTTTAATTTGTTTCAACCTACGCATTGAAACTAGCTTGGAGAAAACTTTAAATACAAAAATTGTCTGTTTGATTACTGTGCATAATTTAAAATTATTGCTGACTATACAGAGTATTCTGTTTTAATGAGACAATGGATAACTTCTTTATTTCAAATAGAACATCCTATATATTATTAAATTTTCGGATTTCTTCTTTTTTTATCTTTACAACGATATAGGGTGTCAGGTATCTATTGCTAATGGTTTTGGATATAATTAACTTTTCAATAAATTTTGAAAAAATTTTCAGATAGGTGCCGTATTGTTTAGAATTTAAATATCTTATACAGGAAGTTCCTAATTTACAACCACATTTAATAAAGTTTAACGCCCAACATCTTAATTTTTTTAATGAATCACTCTTTTTACTTTTTCCAACTTCTCGTTCCATGACCTTTAAACCTGTGTGGGGTTATATATGACTTGCGTTTTTAGCTTTGAAAATATTTAGAAATTATTAACAAGCTAATAGAAAAAAAAACAGAAAAGTTGGTAATAATTTTATAAAAGTTAAATTATTTGCTGACATTTTAAACTACAATTTTTTGTATGTTTTGCCGCGCTATTTAGAACAAAAACGAAATTAAAGAAAAAAGCAAAGAATCATCAAAATTTTGTTGAAATAACTGCTAAAAGGCGAGAATACAGTACACAGTAGCTGCAATGTTAGACGATACGAGGCTGCAGGAATGCTGGCGGCATCGGCAGTAGCAGTTGGGGCCAGTTTCGCTGACTTAGAACTGAAAAAGTTCTTTTCCAATTCTGATATGAGCTGACAAACCTTCCTCAATGCTTTCTAACTTGTTTCATATTATTTATTGTTACCCAATAGTACAACGTATGTAAAATGTAGCCGTTTGGTTATTAATAAAAGTATTCGCTACACAGGTTAATCGGTATTTAGTAAGAAATCATCAACCACTGATCTACCAAGTGTTGATAAGATCAAAACCACACCATCGTTAAATCGAATAGAACTGGTTTTCTGCTTGAGCGGTTGGATATTTAGTATAAAAAATCCTAAACCTGGTTAAAATGAAATAGCGTTAACCACAAAGTTGGAAACTTTATATATATATATATATATATTGCCGTGTGATAGGTGTTTAAAAGAAGAGAGTGAATGTGAAAGTTGACGTGACGTGTGCCCCAAGATGTGGAAGCCAAAAATAGATGTAGTGAGACACCCTCGTAAATATGATTATTAATGTAAATTGTAAACTCGTTAATAAAGAGATGAAAGCTAAATATGAAATTGTTATCACCTACACACAACAAATATTTGAATCGAGACTCTTGTACATAAGATTGCATGAATTTTGAAAAGAAATTGATAATTAGATTGTTAAAATAAATCTCAGGGTTCAATAAAATAAAGGTTGTCATAAACTGGGTTTGCAAGTTTAGGCTCGTATTGATGGAAATTAACAAACAGCAGCAAGATAATCTCGTAATAATGTTGAAATTTTGAAATGTGACTGTATATCTTAAATTTAGAATAAACAAAAAACACCTTTGCAATAAATTTACCAGAACTTCGCATGTAGGTCAAATGAACACATACACAATAAAATAATTTACTTGTCAAATAGATATGAAACAAGCTTTATACCAATTATAAACTAACCTTGGGACGAATTCTAATACACTGCGCCGGTCCACCTCGATCTTGAAGATCCGTCACTTCGATCGTCTCGTTGGACCAATTCAAAGATCGATTTGTTTCCAATTATTATCTTCTGTCTTGAATTGCCTCGCAATTTCCATACAGGAACATTCTTGATGTAACAGGATACAGGCAAGTTAATAGCTTTTACCTTTGTGGTTAGATTTATTGTAGTAGTAAATCCATAAACCATAAAACAAGATTTCTCGGTTATGCGGAGGTATCAAATATTTACGATGGATAATATGGACTCTCAATTATTGCTTGTTATTTAATGGATTTACACAAACACGTAGCACTGCTGACAGTTTATCCATAACACTAGCACCACTGGATATTTCCATAAAGATGATGTAAGTATGAAATACTTTGTAACACTTTTCAATCGTAAATGTGATCTTTCGTAGCACCCAGATAAATAGAGCACTTAAACTTTATAAACCATTTATTTCACATAAGTAACTGAAGATAAACGTTGACAATAAAATATGCACAGTTTATTCAATTATCAAAATTAATACGAAGTAATAAAAATAATTAAGTGATTAAGTAAGTAAGTAAAAATTAAGTGACGCTCAATTTTCCAAAATTCCTTTATATAGCCTCGCAACAAAAAACACACGTTGCTACGGTGACCGGACAAAACTTTTCATTTAAAAACAATTTAACATCAATCACTCTTGTCAACTATGAAATTCAACCAATGGGAGGCGAGCATGAAATTGGACCAAATTTACATGAAAATATTAAAAATTAAAATAACTTTCTTAGGCATCATGCTAGGATAAAACCAAAATCAGATTCGGAATCTGCTTGAAAAAAGGAAAATTTTGATATCCCACATGATGCATAAAAAATTAACCCTAACCTAACAAAACTTAAAAATTAACAATAAATAAATAAATTAACGATAAACAAACACACAAACACACACAAATCAAACTACACACACTCAAATATCCTACAAAAAACATTTTAGCCTAGTACACACACACAAATACAAAGAATTTAGACAATTTAGAAATTTCCAAGGTCATAAAGCAAATAAATACAAATAAATAAATAAATACAATGTTGTTTCGCACAAATCAAAGACCAAAAGATGCCCTGTTTCATAATACAGCCAATTAACACACAACTTTTCCTTAAGGAATACTATACAATACCAAATTTTGCGGAAGCATCATCAAACATGTCAAAATTTAGCTGAAGGCACAAATATTTAACTAAATACAGGATTGTTGCTAACGAAAACATGATTAAAGGCAACTAAATCAACCACAGTTACATAACACATAGTCAAACAACTAGATTTAAACATTAAAAATCCATATTTCAGGCAAATTCATAAATCGTCGATGACATTTCAATCATTTTAATAATAATAAACTAACAAATACAACTTTATTGCTAGAGCAAATACGTCGTAATGTTGCCTCTAATGCCAATACACAATTATTCAACATAAAACAAGTATGAACAAACACCTACATGTGTTAAAAGTTACAAATTTATATCGGTCAGTCACATCGTTACAACAAATCCTAAATTTCTTTGAAACTACAGCTCAAATACAAGAAATATCCATTGCAAGGCTACAACATAACATCTAGAAGGAAAAACCAATGAAAAATACCCGGAGGGTACAAGAAAAAGCCTGCAATTCCCCCCGATTACAATCCGAAGGCTCATCGGAAAGGAAAACGAATAGCCTCGCTTCAAATCTGTGTGTGTGTGTGACTCATTAACATAAGGGGAAGCTATAAATGGCTTCAATACTTGATAATTAATAGGAATTTAGCTATTTTGAAGGGTGGAACATTGCAATATATATATAATACTTTTCTATAACAACGTGTGAATGCAAATAACAGGAATCACATGTTAACTGCAAGAGCGTGATCACTGGCTAATTTCTCTCCTACGTTTTGTTTTCATACAAGGTGTTGCAAAATTCCGTTCCCATGGGAAAGGCATTAAACTGACCTAAAAATGCAAATAGGACACGTGCACGGCTTTGCAGTATGGCGATATTCAAATGTCTAATAATAAACCTTTTCCACAATTTGGCAGCGTTGGTATAAGCATGCTACGGTATGTTGATTATAACATAACAATGAACATGTGGTTAACTGAAGGGTTTCTATTTATAACGTAAGGAATTCCTCATTACAAATTATCACAAAATTTTGAACAAATGTTTATATTTACTTTATTTAACTGAATAATAACTAATAGAACAGCATAATTGTTACAATAAATTTTTAAATATGCATCTACCACTTTCTATCCATAACCGTGCCCTTCGAATTAAATTTTCCTAAACCCTCCTGAGCATGTTCGGAGTTATTTCTTTGATGGCAACAATAATACTTTGTTCAAGTTCTTCCTGGGTGTTTACTGGCGTTTGGTAAACTTTACTCTTTATATAAAAATCCAAAGGATTTAAACCTGGATAACGTGGAGGCCAGATCGCACGCCCTTCACGACATATCCAGCGATTTGCAAGATTTAAGTGTAACCACTCCCGAACGTTCTGCAAATTGTGGTGGTGCACCATCTAATTGGAACCAAGAATTTGCCAACCTGCCAGTTTCCTAAAATAATAAGTTTGAAGGTAGGTTTAATAGATGTTGATTGATTATACAACGTTTGTGTTCTTTCGTCTGCTATTTATCTGTGGACATGACAAACGTATGCAAATGTTCAAACAACTGGTTATCAGAATTTAAACCGGAATGTAGAATATTAAACGAATTAAAATTTAAATTAAACTACGCCGCACAATATGCTTATCAGCTAATTCAGTACATTTATATTTATTTATTTTATTTATATAGAGGTTTTTTCATTCGTTAGTTAATTTACTGCTCTTCTCATTTCTGATATTTGTATTGTACGTTCATCTCTTTCTTGTAGGTACATTATCAATTGGCTGACTGTCTTCTATGTATATTTCTGAGCTATACTGTGGTTTGAAAAATGTTGTTGCTATATCTAAAATTACTGCTCTACTTGTTACATTTTGGTTATTTTCGTCCTGATCTTTTAATTTTTAAATTAATTTTTTCTTGGTCGTTCTGATTGTGTGTGTTTCTGTGTTGAGTTTATATCTATTGATTTTTTGTGAATTCCATGTCTTCTTTTCTTAAGTAATTCTTTATTGCTCTTTTTCCTACACACCATTCGATTTGCTTAGTTGCATTTCTTAGTATGTGTTTCTAGACGATTTCTCGTGCATCTATAAACTTTTTTATTCTTGTTTCCCTTGGTTTCAATTGGATCGTTTTTATTATTTTTTTTTTTAAATTTTGTTCTAGTTCGTCTTATTTAGATTGTGCAGATTCAATACATTATCAACCAAAATATAATTAGTCAGAATACTACCTCTATAATCGGTAAAAAACAAAGATGTATAGGATTTAGGAAACACTGATACTTTATTAACGATTCAATTATAGTTTCTGATTATTATTACAAAAAATAGTTTGTTATTTTTATTAGTCAGAATGACTGGCGCTGCTACTGCTGCTTCCCCTGCCACTGCGACTGCTACTGCTACAACTTTTGCCGTCCCTGCTACAGCTACCGACATTAACAGGTCGACCACTACCATCGTCAGGACCAGTACCACTGAAACTACCAGACCCGCCGTTGCCAGAAAAGCTCCCAGCGTAACCACCGTTAGAGTACCCTTGAAGATTTTCAAAGGGGACGGCAGCTGGAATGTTCGTTTGTGCTGAATTTAAAACGTTTCCTGAAAAAGAACGTCATTAATAATTTTCTTTTATTGACTATATAATTAAAACCTAATCTATGTGTTAGTACATTGTGTATATCTACCATTTTAATACAAATCGGAAAATTAAAAATATTTTGAAGTTTTATTTAAATATTCATTTTAACCGTTTTCTGGCTTACCTCTGTTGTCCTGGCACTCTACGTATGCAGACAAAGTTTGTGGATTGGAGCCTCTGTTAACTCTTGCCCTGCAATTAGTTGTACCGCGATTGCAAGTAATACCATAGCAATTAAGTCCGTTGGATGACTGATCTGGTGCTTTCGTTATGTAGACATCGCCTGGAAATAATGAAACCTATAACATACACTACCAAATAGCTGCATTCAACATCTACAGTAGAATTCAAAAATTAACATCACATTTACATCCAATTTCAGTGGAAATTAGTTTAATTTAAATAATATCAAATTCCTTGATTGTATAACAGTTTACAAAAAACTAAACTTTATTAATTAGACAATGCCTTTAAATGTTGGCATCTTTTAACATTGAAATTAATGTCCATAGGCCTCATAATGGGATAAGGTAAATATGTCGTTGAATAAAAACCACAGTCAAATCCCACAAAATGAATTTAATATTGTTTAAAGGTATAAAATGGTTAACGTTTTCGATACCCACATCATCACATATGTTTTTGCTCAGTCTGATGATGATCCCCAGTGGGTATCGAAAACGTTAACCATTTTATACCTTAAACAAGATTAAATATATTTGTGGGTTTTGACTGTGGTTTTTATTCAACGACATTGAAACTAAGTATAATAAGATTAATATTTCGGAGTTAATAGTTAAATTAAATATATACGGTAAATCCTTTGTATTTCAGTTTTAAAAAAGGTGTTTCCGACAGAAGTAGTAGCGAAAAACATACAAGATAGTAAAAAATGGTATTATATTACTGTCGGTATACTATTTAATGTTTTTTCTTACCACCCGATGTAGTACTTACCCTGGCCTTCACAATGCAGTGCAGCTGAAGCAACAAGAAATGCTATTACAACTTTCATTTTTAATGTTGAAAATGTATACAATAAATGTACTTTAATCGTCAATGGTACTGTTTTGACTGGTGATCCAGAGTAACTAACATGATCTTATATAGAAGTGATAAGGGAATCTTGGGAATTTCAGTTATATCAGCAAAGACTATATTTTTCAAAGGCAATGGGGTTACGGTATTAGTTGGACACGATAACCTTGTGGTTCTGGATTTTGTCCAAGTCGTGCTATTGTTTACCAGCAAACAAATAAACCTAAAGAGACAACCTAAGCAACCAATTCAAATATGAAGTATTAGTAATCGCAACTATTAAGATATTTTTACAACCTACATGCAAAATCAAATATATAATGTTGCTAAGTTGATTGCTTAGTTTTTATCTTACAAGAAGCCTTAAGACTTAGCAAGGGCGCATGTATTAAACAGGAAAAGGTATACCATCTGACAATATACGGGCTGTATATGTAGTTTTTCATAACTGTCTCGTTGAAAGCCCAGTGCATTCAAACTTATAACTTGAATTTTCAAGAAAAAATTAATATCTTTTCGGTTGGGTGTTAAAGCAGAATTTCCAATACTGCCAAAGTTGGCAATGGCAGCTCTTTTGGAATTTGTTACCACGTTTGTGGGAATCAGCATTTTCCGCAGTACGGGCAATTAAAACAAAATATGGCTCAAAACTTAAGAACATCAAAATTGCTACGAGATGAGTTACGAATATTAAGCCATGATTTGAATGTTTGTGACAGAATAGGTAATAACATCTATCCCATTAAAGGTCTTATTGGCTTTTGGCGTAGTTAGTGTATTGGTATTTACATTAAGCGACTACAAAATCTTACTTACCATTGTGTACATTTCCTATGGCATACTGTTTTGACCGTATTCTTATTATATTCACAATTAAGACGCGGAGGCTCTGTCTCTTAATTTTTGTTTAAATTGGTTCGCTAGCAATATAGAAAATATACTAAGTGTCTATCTTGGTGTACCAGCTGACTTACAGGAAAGGATATTTTGATCTCTCAAAGAGGGAAACAGCTGTGCCCTATATACAAAACAAAAACTTGCTGAAATCAGAACACAATACATGGCAAGTTATTACGAGGCATTCTGTATATTTGCGTCGGTATTTCGGAAACATTTTAAGATTTTTAGTTCAAAATAAATCTGAAAAAACACAAAACCTTTGACTATTATAATTAGCTATTAGTCTGTAATAATATTTTTTCTTGTGCTAATTGTTTTTTATTGAGTGTTAATTTTGTTATTTTTTCTAAACTACTATTTTGTGTATTTGCTTATTCTAGAAGAATATCTTGTATAAACTGATTTTTTACGTACAGATACAGAAAATTGATTCGCATATAAGGGAGGTAAGGGAAGATTGTCTAAATAAATTCAATCCGATACTCAGATCTCAATATCCTTGTGTTAAACTAATTCTGTAAAGTCGGAGAAATCAAACTGTTTCTAAAATTTTGGCGACCGAAAACTGTATTTGTTTAGTAATTACGTTGATCGCTGATAATATTTATAAGTTATCCATTCTTCTCATCTTAGGTAGATATGTAATTTAAAATAAATCGTTACAATTGAAATTGTAATAAAACACACAGTATATTTAGATGCTGTTAAATATACTTATTTATGACAATTCTATTTTTCAAAGCTTACGCAAATGACAATGGGTATTCCACTGTGACAAAAATAGTTCAACATTTGACCCTTCCTTGATAATCTGCTTGTTTGCGATGTATGACCCTCATTATTTCCTGATATCTTAAATGGAGATTCCAACGAAGAAATATCATATCACTTTTGAACAGTTGATTATATGCAATTGTTTAATCTATCAGCTGCGAAACCAGCAACTGTGTGACCGCTGGGTCACTATTATTATTTATTTGACACACGTATAGATACATATATATTGTGATGGATCTTATTTAGCCAATTTGTTTAAAATCTTTTTTTTTTTATTTTAAAAAGGATACTCGTGCATGGTGTCTTGTCATGGGAGTCGGTTTTCTTTTTGTAAAATAAATTAGGGCAGGCCTTAATACAGTTTATATATTAATAATAATAAAAGGCAATTTCAACAGGTATTTATTTTTATTTTGGCTTTATACGTATTTCGACATACAATATGTCATTATCAAAAGCATTTA
>JABXWE010036828.1:0-14966 GCA_014611495.1 Limonius californicus
TATACAGGGTGTTTCGAAATTCGCGCCCACGGACTGTGGGATGGTGTTATGCGACAAAAACTTAACAAAAAGTTCCTCTACCATTTTTTGATCAGACCGGCAGTTTTCGAGTTATCGTCGTTCGAAAAATCTGAAAAAGGTCGAAAACGGTCTTCAATTTCAATTTTAAATGTTTGATCAAGTGGTTAAAATTAATCCATGACAACTGTCAGAAAACAAAAGATAGTTCAAAACAATTTATTGTAAAAAGTTTGGTGTTTACCTTTTCTTATCGTACAATTCAAATTGCGAAATAATGGCCGATAATTATTCAAATCGAGAATATTACGATATGCTGATGGCACTTGGGGCTTGTAATAATCGAGCAGGGCAAGCGGTGCGTTTATATGCGGTGCGACATCCTCTGCGGCGGCTACCAGATGTTAAAGTTTTTAGAAGATTAAAGGACCGAATTCTGTTTAACGGGAATGTTGCGGTGCCACCACGTGTAAATGCTGGTCGTCAGCGTCTACATGATGATGTAGCTCTTGATTTGATGAGAAATGATTCCTCAAGAAGCATTAGGTGCGTTGGCAGAGAATTAGAAATTAACTATATCCGCGTGTGACGTGCGCTAAAGGTAGGCGCATACTATTCGCATCGCACGGAACGGACGGATCTCATTTTTATTTGCTATCATATGTAATACTATGGAGTATCGCATATTATCCACATCGGAAGGATCGCATAAACGGAATTGCGGAATCACATCGTCGAAACACCATCAAATCCGTGAGATGCGGTGTGTGTTGATGACGTCATCACCTGTATGAACTTGCAAAACGTAAAGCGCTGCAAGTTTGACTGAAATGTTGGTACAGTTTATAAGCAGTTGAATATTTGAGTAATTAAAACACTAGATTAATAAGTTAGTAATAACGAAAGCAAAAATGGATGATGCTACCCTAATTTCTGTGCTACAACATTATGAAGAATTGTACAATTTAAAACATCCGAAATATTCTGTTTTGCAAAGAAGACAAAATATATGGGAAGAAATTGCAAAAATAATGAATTAAAAACAATTCTTCTTCTGAATTCATTTCGTTTCTAGGTGAAAACTGCGGCTGTAATAACGGGACTGCGTAGCTAAACAGTAAGCGTCACAACAAAATAAAATCCGTTCTGTCTCGACTTTTTGCAAATAGTATGCGATGTAGCCAAATAAAATGCGATCCGTCCGTTCCGTGTGATGCGAATAGTGTGCGCCTACCTTAAAACGTGACCAACAGCATCCGTATCACTATACAAGGGTGCAACGCTTGCAAGATAATGATGGTCCAGTTCGACGTAGATTTTGCGAATGGTACCTCGATCATCACGAACGTGACTTGAATTTCCGAGATTCCATTCTCTGGACGGACGAATGTTTGTTCACACGCGATGGTATTTTCAACGTACACAACGAGCACCTTTGGGATAATGAAAATCCACATTCAACAAGAATTAGAAATCACCAACACCGCTTCGGTTTAAATGTATGGGGTGGATTATTAGGTGATCGACTGGTAAGACATTTAAGCGTAATTTCCTATTCTTTTATTTCTATCCATTCCATTCCCTCTTTTTAGTTCATCCACATTTTGCCGAATCGCGTAAACGCACAAAATTATTTAAATTTCCTGCAACAAGATGTCCCGGAATTCCTAGATGATGTAGCTCTAAATGCACGCCAAAATATGATGTTTATGCACGATGGAGCGGGCCCCCATTTCGCGTTAATTGTACGTGACTACCTCGACCATTATTTCCCTGATCACTGGATTGGCAGAGGCGGTCCAATAACTTGGCCGCCTCGTTCGCCAGATCTAACGCCATGCGACTTCTTTTTATGGGGTTACCTACAATCGTTGGTCTACAAAACACCAGTGGCCAATCTAAATGAGCTGCAAAACCGCGTGTTCCAGGCAGCGCGAGAAATAACACCGGAGATGGTACGCAACTCTGTTCGAGCAGTCCAACGACGTGCTGAAGCTTGTTTAGTAGCAGAAGGCGGACATTTGAACAAATGTTGTAATTACGTAGGTACTCGTCATAATTATAGTTTGTACCTTCTTTTGTTTTTAAAAATTTGTTATTATTAAGTTTAACCAACTACTTAAACACTCATAAGTTGAGATTCAACACTTTTTTCTGCGATTTTCAGATTTTTAAAACCGCGTTAGCTCGAAAAATAGTGGTCTGATGGAAAAATGGTAGAGGAACTTTTTGTTTATATATATATATTATCGCATAACACCATCCCACAGTCCGCGGGTGCGAATTTCGAAACACCCTGTATATATATATATATCCTCCTAAAAATGTAGCGTAATGGTTCTATTTTGTTTTTTTCGGACATTATTCTTGAAAAATCCACTTTTAAAATGTTACTAATATTATTAATTGATACACTGTTGTAAATAAAAAAGCCATCACCTTCTACAAAACTTTTAAAAAGCTGTATTTTATCAACCATTCAGGTTTTATTTTATTGCTAATATTCTAATACGTTCTTTTTCTATATATTTTTTAAATCTTTGTTTTGTGAATTGTTGCAGTTAGATTAAATTTAATGTGTTCAAGGATCAAATATTTTTCGTCGTTTTATTGTGTAAAATTTGAAGGTTCTGTTTATAGCGAAAATCAGGGATATACGAAACAGGTCAATTAGAGTTGTCTTCACATACCGAGAATTTCTGACTACTAAATAAGGATAATTTAAATCCCTTATTACTATAACAATTTTCAGTGGCATACAACACGGAAATCAAATTTAGTCTCCTGTCATCTGTTAAGCAAAAGGTTAAGTGAGCAATTATAACATTTATGTACCTGATTTTCAGTAAAACACTATTAGGTATTGATATTACACTTATTAGATTGCCGGATAATATACAATAACTGGTTGCTATTTAGAGGTTATAAGAAATATTACCATCGACATTAGACAAAGCCTGCATTAATAGGTTCGATAGAACTGAAATTTTAAATGTCAATAGTTTTGCTGAAAAACATTTTTGTTTGAGCCTTATTCTAACCTATTTACTACAAAGGTCTTTAAATGATGTATTTCAGAAAAACTTTACATAATTTGCGAAAATTAACGACGATTCCGTATTTTATAGCTCATTTTCATATTCCTGGTTCAAGAAAGGTCCACAGAAGTGTTGAAGAATTCCATAGAAAGATCTACTAAAGTAAGTTTAAAAAAATCGAACGTTTATTATTTAAGGAAGGAAACTTTATACAATTTGTGAAAATTAATGATGGCTCCGTATATCGAAAATCATTTTCAATTTCCTAATTCAAGAACGGTTTACATTCCATAGAAACGTTTCGCAAAATAAATTTAAAAAAAATCGTACTCCTATTATTTATGTAAGGAAGGTTTTTCCTGCAATTTAATTTTGAGACTTACGTAACGCTTGGAAAATAATTTCCTTGTACCATGTCCAATTTTTTCGGGTAATTTCATTACTGTATTTCCCAAAGGCTTGGTACCTTTGTGGGTAGAACAGAAAATGTACATACATTCTTAGCTAAACTTGATTGATACACGATGACTATTAAGAAAAGAGCGAAAAGTCTGACATTCACTTACTATAAATTAATTGAATGTACCTGTACGATTTTAAAAGTTTTGCAAAGCATTTGTGAAAATCATATACATAACCTTCTGCCTGATAAATGACAGGACACTAAATTAGATTTGCATGGTGTACGCCACTAAAAATGGAATGGTAATGAGGTATCTAAATTACCCCTATTTAGTTGTCAGAAATTTTCGGTAAGTATATGAAAACAAGTGCAGTAGATTATGAAAAAAGCCGCATAGGAACTACTATTGGAATAGGTACTAGCGACACTGCCACATGTATGTCATTGATGTTGATGCCTTAAACACTATTATATGTCTATCGCACACTGTGTCTGTCCTATGTTTCCAACATAAGAGTGAGTTATAGGTTGATGTTTGTACGCCAAGTTGATACTCGAATTAATTTTTTGCGTTTATAGTGGTTAAGTATTTGTAATTGTGGTGTTATAGTAGGTATTTTCATGGTTGCGGCAACACAAGGTTTACATAAGAGGACAAACGAAACGGCACTTTCGTATCAGAAACATCTTCATGTCTTAACGGTAAATAAAAAACCAGTCCATACCCTAAATACAAGTTCTATTAAGTGTTATTAGCATAATAATTTAATGGTACTGTAGTGTTTTTGTCAACGTAGGTAGTTGCTACCTGTTTTTCAACTTATGGTAGTTGTTGCTTACAAATTATACATTTTTAATTTGTAAACAGGGTAGATTATGCTGGTATTATTTTCAAAATTAGTAACACATTTGACAAATTTGATTCATGATCTGATATATGCTTTAAAATAGGTACTAAACTAGTTTTAATATTTTAATTGGTAATTAATTAATATTAGAAAAGAAAACAGTGTGCTACTTATTAAACGATCTTGAAATTTTCTTAACCATTCATTGTAAATATACAAAATCTGAAAACTGTAAATGGGTATGTAAGGTAAATTTAATTATGAAAAAAGATAATAAAACTGGGTCAATTATTTTATGTACTGCATCTGGTTTGTAAGTTTTTAATAGTGCTTTTACCAAAAAGTCCTAACATGCTACTAATACAGTACTGCCGTACTTTTTTAAAACTCTTCTTTATTTGATAATACCTGTAAGAACAATTAGTTTACTACCATTAACCTGTTTTGTTTCTTCTTATTATTAAATAAAGGTGTAAATAATACATATTATTTTTAACTGTTTCAGCGACACAGAAGTTAATAATCATGGATGGTAAAGGACCTGATATTACATTTCTTTTCCAATTTGGATTAGTTCGAGATACAGTAACTGTTCCCCAATATTCACTTAATTTGAAAACTTTGAAGGACCTAGCTTGTGACTTTATCAATAATAAGGTAATTTAGGTTAAATTATTTTACTGTCTATTTCTATACTACACATATTATAAGCTGCCCTTAACCTGACCCACAAAACTATTGTATAGCCACTTTACATAACAACACAATTTAAGCTAAAGTTAATGTCATTCTTAGCATATTGGCAAAATAGTTTTACTAAAAATTAACATACTAGCTATTGGAAGTACTATACAGTTTCCACCGATCAATTAAAAATATAAATGGGTGTGGGGACAGCCTGCAACATTATGATAACCTGCCTCCTGAGCTTTTCTTATAGTTGTAGAATTTGTTAAAAATAATGAAATGCATTTGATCTTAATTATGTTCCTTGTATTACAGTTTCAATACCATTTTGATGTTTTATGACATTTGTATTAGTTAGTATTCATACCCTGAATACACTATTAATTATTACAGCAGCTAGTCCTACCAAGACATGGAAATGACTACATTTGCTAAAATATATTCAGCATTGTTTGATTTTTAAACCACAACTAGTGTACCAGGAACTCTGAAAATGCAAAAAAACTGTAAATGCTGTTAAAAATGCATCGTACAAAGTACTTGTAGGTTTAATTAAACAAAACGTAATAAAAAATCATCAAATTGTGGTAAACCACAAAGTAACCCCGTTATTTTATAGATAGTGTTATTATCTAAAACTTACTTTAAAAATTATTACAGAATTGTAAACGTGCTGTTAAAACTGTAAATAAGAAACAACATGCATTATATTTCAAAAAATAATTTAATTCTATGAATTGCATCGAAGTTGTTGAATATCATTTGCATAATTATACTGTAAAGTGAAGTTGTGTTAATTAACCACAAACCACATTGTGTTCTATAAAATTAGTACTCCTATTATTTAAATTTTACATTACTGATTACACAGCCAATTTGATTAGTTAGAAGTCTATCGATTTTCTTGAAAATACACATACTAGATAAATCTAAATACAACAGCACAGGAAACAACACCATTTACTCATAAATTCAGGAAAACCGACGGGACTGTTTTAGAGAGCGTACTAAATTTAAGCCTCCTCACCATTGAAACCTCGAAAACCATAAAAGATAGAGTGTCAGTTCATATAGGGGAAAGTTCCATAGTTTCATGCTAAGCAATAACTTAAGAAGAAATTTAGCCATCGATTTTTTATTAAATATAAATATTTCTATTTTTATTTTTTATGCTAGTATGACGATACAGAATTTTGTACGAACTGCTGTTTAGAATTGTATACAAAAGTTTGTACGAAATTCTGCATACACGAACCAGAATTTTGTGAGAAATTCTGCTTGTGAGTATGCACAAATAGGTCAAAATTACGTTTACATCTATGAAACCTGTCAAAATAATCATGTGACTGTGGACAATGTAAAATTCTATCAAGGCTTCATAATATTAGGTTGATGAATAAGTTCGTAGCACTGTAATTTATATATTTTACATGGAACAGCAATGAAGGACGCGAGCGATATAAGAGAAAGTGCAGTTACACGCGGTAGAACATTTACCTCTCTGCCTTATGTGATCATTGGTGAACACCAAAAATTGCAGTTTGCGCATTGATATGGCGCAGATCTGAACAAAATTCTGAAGATTTAGAGCATGACTGCAGAATTTTATACAAAGTTTTGCACAGAGAATTCTGTATCAGACGATAAAACATTTTGTAAAAACAGTGTAGGCAGAGTCAGCGTCGGTGCGGCGGCGTAAACACGTGGTCGAACATTTACCTCTCTGCCTTGTGTGGTCATTGGTGAACACCAAAAATGAATGCGCATCGGATCGACGCCGATTTGAACAAAATTTTGCACACATAATCCTGTATGACATACACAGAATTTTGTAAAAACACACTGAACAAAATTTTGCGTCGTGTCATACTAGCCTCAAATGAATCTCTTCTATTTTTTTAAATTATAAAAATGCTTTCATAAGGCAGCCTTTAAAAACAATTTTTATCAATAACTAATACGGAAATATATCACCACGATGTTTGGTTATTGGTTTTAAAAATATCATGTTTTGTTTCAAAATACATATAACACACAAAATACAAGTAAAACCTGTTCAAATTATTAATATTGTCTTGAATTATTAATTAATATATATTGTACCAAAATAAGGCAAGAAACGGTTAACATATATTACATATATTTTAAAAGTAAAAATGACTGTGACATGAGTTTTAAAAGTAAAATTGATTTGTGTTCTGTAAAAAAAGCTGGTCAGATAATACCAAAAATGTCAACTCCGTAACATTTTAAAATATGATTTCTAACAAGTCGATCGCTCCCTGGCGTCGGTGGTTAGCCATAGTAGCAGAAATAGGCCGACGTTAAATAAAAACAAACAAACAAAATCAGTGAAAACAATTGATGGAAAAATTGGTGGTCAAAAAAGAATGCATCCCTTTCTGCAATAAGTATGTTTTTTAAGTGTCCTCTAATAATCACAATATGTACAATGTTAGGATTTTTTATGTATTAAATAATAGTATGAGATTATGTAATTTTAGGGCAAGGTAATGTTAGTTGTCAATGTTGGAGGTAATGCAAGTAACAAATTTGTATGTTCAATAATATGACTTTTGATTAGGTGCTCCTTAAAAGTTATCCTTGTGAGCAAGACAGGATTGATGGTTTGATATAGCTACAACTCAATCCTACTTGTAACGCTTTCCTAGCATTGTATGACAGTTATGACGTCCATTTTGGATATAAAATTGACATTGGAAATGTATGCATGACTTGTTTAGGAGTCTGACCTCAGCCGTCCATGAACTTTGTTCATAATTAACCAAAAAACAAGCATAACAATTATACTAGAATAACTTTATACCTTGTTCAATCTAATTAAAATAGGAAAATGCTTAGAAAACAAACTAAAACAGCAGAATTGTCACTGAAGTTTGCCTGGTCTAATTTCCATTTTGTATTATTTCACTAGTTTAGTCTACGTAGTGTAATGTAATTTAATAATTTAATTTTCTTTTTGTTACAGTTTCCAGATCACGGCATTAATAAATTAGGGGATCGTTTGTTGCTATTCCGACACGAATACAATTCTCCTAATATTCTTCAGGTTATTAATTCTGCTGCAGATATCGGTGATGAAACTATTATCGAAATTATACTTTCTGGAAAATGTAAGTAACCAGTTTTTATTTTCCCAATAACCATTTCTAATAATTAGATGTAAAAAACCTATTTTGCAATGTTATTATCCCAGGCCACATAGACTTATGCACATTTCTAATTACTCTCTTAATTTGTTGATGAAATATAAGAAATTATTATATAATGTCTCACTTGATTAGCATGGATATGAAATCGTGAGTATACAGTGGCTAAGGCAATTATTTTCCACAAAAAATTCATATGACTTATGACAAGATAAAGGTACGGTAAAGTAGATTAAAAGTACAAAAGAAAATTGTAAAGTGATTCTTTTATTCTGCCTAGGTTATTTGGGCCTTATTTTTTTCTTTGCTAATTTATGAATTTACAAAGCTGATCATGTGATTTGAATTCATTTTTTATCCTAATACATCATAGTACATGTTACAACTTCAACAATACCTACATTCCTGTTGGATGTACTGAAAATACACTAAACGGCAAAAAATCCGGATCACTTACAATTTAATGATTTTATTTATTTATTTAATTTTATTATGCAAATATATTCGTTAAAATAGGTAACTAGCAGTAGGTTACAACATTTTCACCAGTTTCAATTCGTTTAATAAAATTTAATAGCATATTATTACAAAAATTAGGGGAAACTGAAAGTTGACAAAAACTCATTTAGGTAACAAACAACAAACAAACTTATTGGAAAGGCTATCAATAGCGCGTGTTTCCTCCTCTTGCCCTTATTACAGCTTCCATGCTCCGGTGCATACTTCGAATGACGCCCTGAATGTCAGTTTGAGGAATATTCTCCCACTCTTCCTGCAGGGCAATCCAAAGATCTTTTACATTTTCCGGAACGACTGCACGACTCCTAATGCGTTTTTTCAACATATCACAGACATGCTCTATAGGGTTTAAGACGGGGCTGCGCGCTGGCCAAATCATATGATGGATTTGCACTTGCTCAAAATATTCTGAAACGATAGGTGGACGGGCATTATCGTCCATAAATACGAACCCATCTCCAATAAACGGAGCGTATGGTACAACATGTTCCGAAAGGATCTTTTCAATATACCTATGTGAGTTCAAAGATCCATTTTCAATGAAAACTAGCTCTGTGCGGGCGTTAAAAGATATGCCAGCCCAGACCATTATCGAGTCTTTGTGAAACGGTGTCCTTGGAGAAAATGTACATTCGAAGTAGCGTTCTCCTGGCCTTCTCCACACTTTCCCTTGACCATTTGGGGACCGTACAGCAACTAGGAACTCGTCTGAGAATAGAACATTGCCCCATTGCTGCTCTGTTCAATCTACGTGTTGTCTTGCAAACTGTAACCGAGCAATTCGATGTTGAGCGAGCAATTGTGGGCCTGTTGCTGGTTTGAAAGACCCTAATCCAGCTTCCTCGAAGCGTCTTCTTACCGTTCGCTCGCTTACATTATTCCCTCGCATCTCCGCTAACCGATTTCTTGCCGTAGGAGCTGTTAAATGACAATCTCTTAAGACCATATTTACTAAAAATCTATCATCATGGGCCGTTGTTACTCTTGGTCGACCTGATCCGGGTCTCCTTGTGTAGTTTTGGGTTTGTAGAAACCGAAGGACAGCTCGATGAACCGTTGTGTAGGGTACATGAATAGGTCTTGCAGCATATCGAATGTTGCGCCCGTCTTCCACTAGAGCTACAACCCTGGTGACATCTTCAATGCTTAATGGCATTTTTCGATGCAGAATTAAGTAAAACACAATACACTAACCCAACTGAGAACAGATCAACAGAAACAATTGCAATATTGCTACATAAAGTGTAAACAAAAAATACAGCTTGCACAATAAGCATCAGTATTTTAGCAACGCTATAAAACTTGTGACAGATAATTGAAGTTTTTGTTTCTTGACTCATCATATAATAATCCCACCTGTCAGTAGTGACTTGATATGTACACAATATAGGAACCCTTTACACTAAAATCAATAAATTTTAAGTGATCCGTTTTTTTGCCGGTTTGTGTATATACACTCGATTTCGATATTATAAAAAGAAAGAACATACTCTTGAATCGGCATAAGTTTTATAATTTTTTAAAACTTGGCTTAGTTTATTAGCATTTGTAATCACCTACAGTTAAGATATTTGAAATATTCCTATAAGTTCAATGTAAGAAAATGATTTTCAGATTTTAGCAGAAATACAATGACTTACTTTACTGCTACTAGTGCTATTAAATATTCTGTAATCACCCTAATTATCAAGGCATTTATGCATTTAGTAGCATCCATGTAATAATAAAACTGTTTTGTTGTGCTATAATCAAATGTAAGGCTGAAAAGATCTATTGAAAATCAATTATTTAAATCATAGTAAAAATTTGGGATCACATTTTTTTAATAGTTCTATATTTATTTTTGCAGCAGTTACAAATGTTCCAGATGTGACAATTGTTCGTCCTCATGCATTGTCAGTCCACTCATACAAGACACCAACATTTTGTGACTTCTGTGGAGAAATGTTATTTGGATTGGTGCGTCAAGGCTTAAAATGTGAAGGTATGTATTTATTGTCGATTAATACTTCATAAAAAATAGGCTTCTCATCTAAAGGTTATAGCTTAGATTAATTTCTTCTAAGGCTCGAAAAAATAATACATGCCTACGTAACATATTATTTCATTATTCAGTTTGGTACAACTGGGAATGTTTGCTAGATCAGTTGATGAGATGTTACTGGCTAAAGTTTTCTTAGTTTGCGATATTTTACCAGTAAGTAGCTCCCTAGCTTAATCGCCCGTTTGATGTATTTTGTGTATAATGCAAAAACTTTTTTTACAATAAATTAAATATGTTTGCAACTGTGTTATTATACTGTAAAAACACACCATACAATAATACCTTTGCAAAGTACATGCGTTTCTGAAATTATTTAATTTCCAGTTCCTCAAGGTTTAAACATGTCTAGAACAAGATGTAGTCGAAAGGGGCGTTAATTTAACAGAGATTACATTTACTTTTTTTTATAGTACCAAATTGAATGATAAATTTGATACATTGTGAAATAATTTACATAGTTGCCATAATACTACCAAAACCAGCACGTGAACTGCGCCGGTTTAGGATCCGTTTCGTAAACGTAAGCTTGAATACTACATTAAGTACTTTTTTCTATATAAATTTCATAAATCCAACAGCGTTGTACCCTTTTAGGTAGTTTAAAAACAAATTTATGATGCCTTTTTTGTAATACATAAAGCAATTCATCTTGTAATTTCGTAGAACAATTGAAAATCTGTTTTGTTTTATCCACGTAGTTGGTTGATGATTCTTTATTCTTAGTATAACATTAGTTGTAATAAATAGGTGGTAAATATTGCAAAATGTATTCAGTTGAAGAAAAAACTAATATTGTCAAATGGTACAATAATGGAAATAGTGTAAGACTTGTGGAAATTTTTGGACAGAGATATCCTGATCATTCTACAATTTTACAAACAATTAAAAAATTTAGTGTGACAGATTCAGAAGCAGATGGCAGAAAAAAGAATAAAGGAACAACTAGAGAAACAAGATTAAGAAATGAACATGAAAGAAACATTTTCATGGCAGTTATTAATGATCCACGATCTAGCTTACGTCAATTAGCCCAAACCTGTCATGTTCGCAACACAACTATGCTAAAGATTTTGATAAATCGATGTTACCAATCTTACAAATATCCGATTCACCAAGAGTTGAGAGGAGATGATTCCCAAGTTCGTAATTTTGTAACACTATGATGGAGATGGCATATGCCGACAGGAATTTTGTCTACAACATTTGTTGTGCCGATGAGTCTTCATTTAGATTACCTGGAGAATCTAATATCCAAAATTGCAGAATGTGGTCTAGAGACAATCCACATTTAATACATTCTGGTAGAACACAGTATCCTCAAAAAGTAAATGTAGAATTTAAACGGAGAACATTTTTTGCAAATATTAAATAACCAAATTGTACCTGAGCTCGACTGCCATGACGAAACGTGTTTTCAGATGGCTGGTTGCCCAGCACATGATTATCAACCCGTGCTAGATTACCCTGCAAATATATTAGTGGCGGATTTCGCAGCAGTATTCGTTGGCCGGCACGCTCACCTGATTTAGCACCAAATGACTATTTATTGTGGGGTTATCTTAAGAGTAAAATATACGTAGCAGGACAGTTTCAAAAGTTAGATGAAATACAAAATTGCATTGAATGTTGTAGAGAAATTACTCCAAGAACACTTGCTCAAGTGCAGAAATAATTTTATAATGGTTTGGATCACTGTTTGAATACAAATGATAATTCATTCGAACATTTGATTTAGTTTAAATTTTTAGTTGCTTTAATAATTAGTGTCGAAGGATTTAATTGTTATTATTAAATGTGTAACGGTAAATTTATCATTTAAATAGAACGGTTTATAGTTTCTTATAAAACCCAGAAATGCATGCATTTTTGTATGGTATGCTTTTAGAGAATAATAACACAGTTGGATTTAAAGACATAAAAAGTTTCTCATAAAAAAAGAATTAAAAAAAAATAAAGCAGCAGAGCAGATTCGAACTTCCAAGGTTCGCTTTGCAAAGCATATCCTTAACCGCTATGCTATTCCGGCGGCATCCGCGCATTGCGTTTGGTGGTATTACTACACCACATCTATAAATAAATTCAGAATATTTCACGTTTATCATTTAATTATAAAAATTACCTTATAATCTTTCTTTATTTTTAAAGATTTGCTTACCTTTTAATAGCATTTGCTATATATTTGTACTATATAAGAATAGATCTCTTAATATTACAAAATATGTAATAATCTACATACTATATAATACAAATACTTTCTCCATACTGACCTCATGTACACAGGCATCGATAATGCCCTATCATTCATTGGGAGAAAGTGCTGCAAGAGCTGTGCAACTAGCATATACTGTAGAAGGTTTAGTGGATAAAACTTTAATATTATTTATTTGTTAAGGTTTCCCTTGGAAATGGAAATTTTGTAATGTTTCATGAAATTCCTCAATGACCGAATCCATAAATGGCAACTATTTCCAGTAGTTGTGTTGAGAGTATTGTATATTATTTTGTGTTATTTACATGATCCTATATCTGTTATGGTTTTTAAAATTCCTGTGTATAACTTGCTATCTGGGACATATTGCAAATTGGAAGAGAATGATTATTGTGATATTAACAATTATGTAAACTTAAACTTTTACAGTAGTGACTAGAAACTTCAGTTGATTTAAGGAAACTAATTATAAAATGTTTGCAAATAATTTTTTATACTAGATATAGTTCTTATGAGGAGCATTTTTCAGTTTCGGATTAGCGCTTTATTTGCATACCACAAACTGAACGCATTTCTGGCTTTGTTAGTTGCTTGCAGATTCACGTTTCCGACAAAGACTATGTCGTAGTGACATCTGCGAACGAAACAACACCAACACTGTACGTGAGACGTATTCTGTCGGCTGACACGTTTAGTAGAAAGAAACAGCGATACTTAAAGAATGTCGAGCAATGCATCCAAACGTCACTACTTAAATCTGTTTCCAGCAGTATTTAAAATGTTTTGGAGGTTTATATGTCAATATTTTATTTTTCAAAGTTACCTTGTTTATTGCTGAAATTTATTTTATACACTTTGGGAACCTTTGTTTTTGCTGGGAAATAGTTCTGTAGATATCCCGGTTTGTTTGGGTTTGTGGAAATTGGTATTAAGAGGTTGAAGATAAGTTAATAACATTTTTGTTATACAGCCAGTAAAATGTAATTTCAGTTACTGAAATGTATTCCGGGAAACACGATTGTACTGAGTCAGTTCAACATTGGATGTTAGTTGGTGTTTAGCTACTGTAAAAAGAAAATGCTGTTAGAAATGTCCGGAAATTTTTTGAATGCCCAGTGTCAACAGTTTGTGTTAAATCTATTCGATTATTTTTTTACATGCGAAAAAGACAATTTTGGCCCATTACACGACGTTGTAGCGGTTCGGGAACGAGTTGCAAATGCATTAAAAAAAGTTTACCCACCATACAGAAAATAGTGCAGCAAAAGAAAGACAACCTGCCATTAATGAAAAAAGTGCCCAGCTCCAGAAAAATGTTAAAAACTGGAGATATGCCCGAAACATTAAAAATGACAGTTAGACTCTTACAATGTATTGGTTTTATATTCAAGAAAGATTGCAGCCCTAGAGCACTATGTGAAAAAGCTAATGTAGTGTCATTGCGAACGGCTTTTTTTAAAAAAATATATAGATAATACAAATTCACCATCGCCTTTACCTGTAGTGTTTTTGGACGAGACCTGGATTTTTGCAAAAGGATCCAACAAACGTTCTTGGCAAGACGATACACCGAAAAGTGTAAAAAGGCCCGATTCAGCATCAGAAGGAAAAAGGTATATGATTTTGCATGCTGGTAATCACAATGGATTTATTGGAAACAGCAGCTGTATTTTTTCTGCCAAATCAAAATCATCAGACTACCACGATTACCTGGACGCGGAAAATTTTGAAAAATGGATTCAAAAACAACTTCTGCCTAATTTGCGAGAACCTTCTTTAATTGTCCTTGGGCAACGCTTCTTACCATAGCCGATTGATTGAAAAAATGCCCACAAGCAGTTGGAATAAAAGCATAAAAACATTTTAAATACTGCTGGAAACAGATTTAAGTAGTGACGTGTGGCTGCATCAGCGCGATATTCTTCAAGTATCTCTGTTTCTTTCTACTATACGTGTCAACCGACATAATACGTCACACGTACAGTGTTGGTCTTGTTTTGTTCGCAGATGTCACTACGGCATACGTCTTT
>JABXWE010036829.1:0-19926 GCA_014611495.1 Limonius californicus
TAACAAATTTTTAACTATAATTATATTAATTTAACATAAATATCATGACAATATATATTGCTATGTTTTTTTTTAACTTAATAAAAAATTATTATTAAATAAATCTATCAACATCCCCACATTGGGCTTGCGTCAAAAAGATGCCATGTATTTTTTTTTAATTATGAATAATAAATATTTAATATTTGAATAGTACTTTCTGCTGGGCGCCAAATTTGAGTATTTGCTCAAATTAATTAACGTAAATCATATAGATTATTAATTATAGCATCTACATAGACTCTTATAATCTCAAGAAAAATCGTTTCGTGGCTTCACCGGTAAGATAGTTAATTATAAATGCAAATAAAATTCATTATTCCTTAAACATCGAATTATGCTAAAACTTATCTTATGTATCCCGTCACTCCGACGATGTTGTAGTCAGTACTTCTTGTGAATTCTGCAACAGCTGCATTTTTATTCTGCTTGATGATCACGTTGTCTATACAGGATCCATTTCATGTTTAACCACGAGTGCATAAAGTTCGTCAATCAAATACTTTGTGAATTAAAATCACTGAAGCACTATAATTGTTTCACTTAAATGTTCGAGTTTGTTAAGGTAAGGAAGTTCTAAATCTTTTTAATACTATTGAAATTATTAGGTCATATAAGTTATTAAATGATTTAATTTTATTCTTTTCTTTTTTAGCAAATCTCCATAAAAGAAACACACTTGGATTTAATAAACTGGTAAATTTTATTATTATTAAACACTATAATTAATTAAAGACACAACTTCTGTTGACAATTAATATTTACTTATAAATTTGAAATTTGGTAAACAAATGTTTACATAACCAAACTTTTAATTTTTAGAATGTATACGCCTACTTTTAAAATTTAAACAGGACAAAATTATAATGCGCACCGATTAAATTAACGTGCGTCTTGTTTAATGGCTATATGGGAACTGAATTCAACTTTTTTGATAAAAATGCAGGATGGAAGCTCACATAAACCAATCAGAATGCTGGATTTGAAAAATTTCATGGAATATTCTATAAAAATCGAATTACTAAAATTTAAATAATTAATATTGACATTATAAATAAATATTTTGAAAAACTAATTCCATAATCATAATCTATGAATTTTTCTCTAAATTTTGATATCCTTAAATTTCAAATCCAAGACAATTATTTTTACACTTTAAAATATCGTTAAATTCACAAAATTAACTTAAAAACCTCACAAAATTACAAATAACATAATCTTCAAATTACACAATACATATTATACCACTTTGACAGTCTATAAAGCAAATATTCATAACATAATTAACAAAATTCTAAATCTAACCCCAAATTCCACAAAATTAATAAACAACATAATTATAGTCAGATAAATAACATAATTTATCAAGAAAACTAATCAGTAAACCTCTTCAATAGAATATTTAAATAATTTGGCTAACAGAAAACCTTTTTTAAATCATAATTTTCTACTCTCCATCGACAAACTTAATATAATTGTAATTTTTTAGTTTTAGGGCTCTGGTATCGTCCAAAAAGTCCCACGTTATCGTCCACAATGCGAAGAAATTACACCAAATTGACAGGCCATACATTGTTTAAACTTCACTTGAGTTAATATCCCACTATACAAAATATCGTACGATGGACCGTAAACACTTTTTATAATCTATCAGGTTTATAAATTATTTTTTTAATTATAATTTTACTTAAATAACATAGTTTACAACATTATTAATCTATCTAAACTATATTTCAGGTCAAAATATGGATTTTTGTACCAATAAATATCCTTTTTAAAATATAACTGTCCTTCCGAAGGTATTTTACAATAGTTTTAAATATGATAACAACATTTAACAATCAGTTAATAATAATTATATTATTTTTAATATAAAAATCATGGCAATATATATTGTATACCGGGTGAATATTCCTAAACCGAACATAGGCAATTAACATGGGAAAAGGTTTTTCGTAGATTGCTGCTCCCCATTTTAACTTAGAGGGTTTATAATGACACCCATCGAAAGAAGATTTTTTCCTCGTCTAATGATATCCGAATTAGTTTATTTTCAGTTGTATTTCTCATTATTTTAGCAAAAATTCGCAATAAATCCAATTCGGAAAAATCATGTTGAGCCATGACTCGTAAGACAATAGACAGATTCAAAAGTCATTCAAGTGACAGATTCATTATGCCGTTGGCGACTATGATTTTAAGATTTCCAATTTTCTTTACTGAAATCAATTGGAAAAAAAAATCACGTGGGTCATGCCTGAAAACAAGTTATCAGTTATGATAACTCTCATTAATTATTCTTTGTAAAATGTATTCCATTGAGGAAAAAGTATTCATCGTAAAAAAACGTTTACAGCGGAAATAGTTACCGTAGGGTGCGAGATTTGTTTTCCGTTCAGTTTAACGAGAGCCCTATTCCGTCAGTGTCGACAATACGACAAATAATCCTTCAATTTGAAAATTCTGGTTGCTTAAATTCAGGTAAATATTATTCACTTCAAATGATAGTTTTAAAATTATCTCATTATGGTTGTTTATTAGAACATCGCAGAATAAATGGCAACAGACGGGAAAACAATTACGAAGAGATCGCTATAGTATTTTTTTTAAGATTGAGTTATGAGAGGCCAATTTCGCAAAGCTTTTGAAAGTTTCCCTTTGTAGGCTGAAATTGCCGATTAACGTTTTATTTGCTCCTGGCCCTGGACGCTTTCTGCGAATTTACGTGTCAAGTTGTTCCAGGATTATTGTACCATATTTCGCAATGTGGTGTAGGTAAAAATTTGATAGATACTCTGTTGATTCTGCAATTACCAAGAATGTATAATTCATTAAAATAAGTTAATACTATACGCATCTGATTTCATAAACGCCTTTAATTATACCAAAACTAATTTTACCAACGAACCAACTTTACAATATTCGGATTTTACAAAAACATTTGAATTAACCACTAAATTTGCATTAGATACCGTATTATCTCAAAACCAAAACCCAATTTGTTATGCTTCAAGAACTTTAACGAAACTGAACAAAAATAATATACGATTGAGCGAGAATTTTTGGCAATCGTTTGGACAACAAAACAATATCGCCCATACCTTTGTGTAGTCACATTTATACTGTACACTGATCATTGATCCTTCGTCTAGTTACGAAATCTTAAAGCACCAAATTCTAAATTAAGCTCGTGGTCAATAACACTAGAAGAATTTAAGTTTGAAATCAAATATTGACTCAGAAAACCAAATAAAGTCGCCGATCCAAATTAATCCTTGAAGAACAGACGATATTGAAAACGAAACTGATTACATTCTACAAGATACCAATAGAATCAACACCCCGGAAATAAATACTAATAATTATAGTACAATTCCAAACCAACCAAATTCACCTACCTCTACTCACTTATTTGGCATTCCCATCATTCACTCTGCCACATTAAATAATAGAAATACATCTCAAGAAAATATCCAAATTCTACAAAATTCTAATAATTTCGAATCACAATCAAATACAATACATACCTGTAATACCATATGTGAAAAACCTCTTTAACAATCAGGTCGAATTTATAATAACACCTTTATCGAAAGAAATAAAAGCAACTAGTACCGATAGAAATAGATCAATACAAATTCATCTTAATCAATTTAGCAAACAACACAAATTTTATGAACCACTGATTGAACACTGTTCACCAAAAACAAATTATCAATCTATTTTCTAACTGATACATATACACTGACTTCTATGATTATATTATTTCCTTAAAATACTAACACTCACAAATTTTATAGATGTAAGACTCAAGTTACTTATATTTTAGACAAAAAAGAAAGAATTAATCAAACCCAAAATTATCATGAAAGTAAAAGTAAACGCAAAGGAATCCCCGAACCGACTGAACATTTAAAAAGAAAATAGTTTTGGAAAGGAATCAGTAAAGACCTTAAAAATTATATAGATAACTGTCAAATCTATAAAAAATACAAATACAAGACACATCCAATTAAACAACCTTTAAATTTAACACCTTCTCAAAATCGACCATTCCATACAGTACACATGGATATATTTCAGATAGAAGGACAAAATTACCTTACATTAATTGAAGCGTTATCAAAATTTGCCTCAGTTTATCATTTAAAATCAAGTAATCTGATATATGTAACAGACAGACTATTCTATTTTATAACCACCTGTACTATACCGGATACTTTAATCGTTGATGGAGAATGTAATAAACAATCGTTGCATATTTTTATAGAATTACATAAAATAAAATTACATATGACGACCCCCCATAATCACCAATCAAACTCAATAGCAGAACGACTGCATTCGACGGGTCTCGAACATTATCGATTCCTCCAAAATGTATTCCAAATTCAATATTGTTTCAACCATTCTATTCTCTCAAACTTATACTGTACTCATTTTGGAATCTTATTTGACCATACCGAAAGTGGAAACCCATTTGACCTTGAATATAATTCAAAATTTTACAAAAATTCCATTATTGATCATAAAGAAGAAATGAAACACCTCTACGATAACCTCCACGAAAAACAACATCAAACTAAAGAAAAATGTAGCATCAGAATTAATTAATTCCGCAAAGTGAACAAAGTGTATGTTAAAACAAATGCAAGAAATAAAAAAGAACCACGTTTCGTAGGACCATACATAACTGGAGAAAATCCACGAACATGACACATACGATTTACGAAATGTACCCAATAATACGTTAATTACACGCCCCTTTCAGGACAATTACATTCTTCGCCCTCGCCTGGAGCTTCATCTACAGCGAAGTAACACTCCAATATTTACACGATAACCCTGGACTATATCCGTTAGTCAAAGGAAAGGCCCTCATGAAAGAAAATTCATGGACCCTAATAAAACTATAGAGTATTCTCCTATTTTATATAATTATAGATTGCTTAAAAATAATTTACTTAATACTATTGCTTCGCCTAATAATATACATTACTCAATATTATATAAAACCTCCTCCACCCCTCAAAATATTATTTTTAACTATGAAAATCAATTATTATTATTACAACAATATGTGGATACATTAATTAATCAATTATTTCCGGAAACTCACACAAGAGCTAAATCGAAAAGATCAATAGCTGATGGACTCGGCGATGTAATAAAATTTATCACCGATAATCTTAATGCCGAAGACGATAAGCCATACGATGAATTTATTAAGAAATTAATTAAATACTCCGATACTTAAAAAATTACACTAAAAGAACTAACCTAAATTTTAAACGAAAGCATCAATACTTTTACTTTAAATATCAAAACTCTTGAAAAGAACCAAGAACTCTCAAATGAAAATATAAATAAAGTTATTCTCGATATTAAATTAGATATTCATCATATTTTAGGAATACTTCCTACTACTTCCACACTACATTCCTGTTAAATATAGCTTTAACAAACACTTTAGTGTACATGTAAAAGCTGAAATGTCTCAACCTATGGATGTATCTATAAATATAGATCTTTGTATCTATCTTGAACCAATTGTACTTTCGTACCATCCTGCTCCACCTGTAAAACAAAGTTATAGCTTTGCTTGCCGCGTATATCTGTCTATTGTCATCCCTGTTTCTTAATTTTGAAATATATACATAAAAAAAGGCTAACTAAATTGTACTTTTATACAAAATAAATGATACATTTCTGAATCAATGGATTTGTACTTTCCTGAACCATATTTATATACATATTTGATAAGCACCATGCAATTCTGATCCACATTTTTTTTCGGGACGCATGCCTACTATTCGCTATGCCATAAATGATGATTCTTAAATCACCCTCGTCTACTCCTTCACTTCTTTTTTAAGTTCATTGTGAATAGTGGAATTTATTTAAAATTAATGATAAAGTATTAATCTGAAAGGTTACCAATCAGGGGAAGTTTTTAAATTGTTCTAAATTGTGATGATTTTTATTTAGCCTCTTTTTTTTTTGTCGGGAGCTTTTCTCTTCAAATAACAACCCCTAGGGAACGGAAAGACGAGATATCCCTTATTATGATTTCTTGCCACTTCCTCATAAATGCCGATGTCTATGAAAGTCTGTGTTCTTTCTCCAAATAATTCCGAATAATAATCGTCAAATCTTTTCGTTAACAATATTGTTGTAGAGCTGCTTTTCTTTTAACATTCTCTGAAATATGTTTAAAATTATTTCCTTCCTCTATTATTAAACCGATCGAGCTTTTTCCTCGGCAGGTTGGGAATTGCCCTTTACATCTATCTCTTCCACTTTACCGCAGTTGGTGGAGTGTCTTAGATGAACTGTTCAAGGAAAGCTTGATTATCTACCTCAGGAGTCAGTTGAATATCAATTTCATCTATTTTTCCTTGCAAATTTCAGCACCATTTCCCATTATCAGTAGCAGGATCATCGATATTTTGGCAGTTTGATAGATTATTGGACATCCTGTAGAAATTACAATCTGGTTTGAGCGTATGGCCCTTAAACATGTATAATTTGCATCAGCATTATTATTGTCTTTTGGTTTATAATACAGTTGTCAAAAAAGGGGTTACTCTCTATTCCGTTAATTTTCTTTTATTTAAATTTGTACCACCTTGAACCGAAACTTCAGCTGCCCAGTACAGGATCATTAAATATAAAATTTTGTAATACCTATGTTCACATCGTCGCGTTGCTCATTGGTGTTCGGTTTTTGAAGTAAGTCAACAGAAGTCAATTCACAATCATATTTTCCAGAATTATGATTGTATTGTACCAATCCATCGACTTCTTCGATTATCATCTTAAAATGATGTAGCAGTAATGTATCAATAAATAGTTTTTTCTATTTCGGTTTTATAAAGCCGTTCTAAGGGCACTGTTTTAGCTTAAAAACAGTACGTTAAGGAGGCCTATAATAGTACTGTTTTTAGTTTCTTTTTTTACGATGTTGGTAGTTCGATTTGAATTTGAAAGTTTCAAATGTCAGTTTCAGCCACCTGTCAGTGCTGCCATAAGTGTTTATAAAAACTTCCTAGTAATCGATTTGACGTAAAATTTTCTACATAAATTTATTTAAAATACTCTTAAACTTCCTCAATAGAAAAAATAGTATAAAGAACACGTTTCATAAGACCACTTGTCGCACTCGTCCGTTGAAAAACTCGACGCTTCGCGCCTCGTTTTTCAAACTTAGACTCGTGCGTTAAGAAAAGGCCTTATGAAACTAGTTCTTTAATATACTATTATATTACAGTATCGTTATCGAACAAATTTCATAAATTTAGCCTATCGTCTAAAATCCTGACGAAGAAAGCCAAGATTCCTTTTGCGTCGTCAATCCTTTTTATATGAGTTTTCTATTGGGGAAATCTCACCTTTTCCTGAAGTTTGAATACTAAATTATTTCTTCATTTGGATCCTTTACAGACAGTATGAAATCATACTATAGATTAAATTTACAAGGTAAAAAATTTCTGTCGTAGATTTTAACTCTGTATTACAGAATTTATCTATCGCAATGGAAACTGTATAAATTAATGGTTTCAATATAATTGTGAGGGCAAAGGAAGCGCTGGGCACTAGGAAAATTAACATAAATGCAAAACATAACAACAAATCACGGTTCACGTAATCGGTAATGACGCTAGCAGCAGAGAAGAGGAAAGCATACTTAAAATTCAAAAATAACACAACACCAGAGAAATAACGAGAATATATTGTGCAGAAGAGAAACCTAGTAAATTCCAGAATACAAGAGATGAAGAAGAAATTATGGGATAAATTTTCTAAACACAAGTAGTATGACCTGTAAGGCAGACAAAAAATGTCTGGAAGTTGCTGACAAACAGGAGAAAGCAAATTAATCAGTGCCGACAAACAAACACTATATCCCCTTAAAAACAGGCCGAACACTTTAAAACCCTATGCAAGTTACATAATGCTATTGCCCAAGGTGATATTGACAACTGGAACAACAATTACAATCACTAGGGTATCTCGTTCCATATAACCTCAAGTTGGTGTCTCAGATCGTCTAAGTTGTTAGGAGCTCTTGGCAATAATCTTAGTCGCCGGCCCATCATGTCCCAACGATTTTTGATCGGCGATAAGTCCGGCGATCGTGCAGGCCAGGGCAACATTTGTAATTGCGCTTGTTGGAAGTACGTTCTGGTAATGTTTGCAGTGTGTGGACGTGGGTTATCCTGTTGGAAAATACCGTTTGGCAATGTCTGCATGCGTGGACTAACATCGGTTCCAGGACATTATGAATATAGCGATGAGCATTTAAAGTGCCTGGGACGAACACAAGAGGTGATATTCTACCAAAACAAATCGAACCGCAAACCATAACTCAAGGTGTTACAGCTGTATGGCGTCTTTCAACAAATTCTAGATTTCGTCTTTCTCCTCGATATCGACGTACCTCCCTACGGCCGTTATTTGCCCACAAACAAAATCTTGATTCGTCACTGAAGACAATGTCGTTCCATTACTGATTCCAATGCTGCCGCTCTTGACGCCAAGCAAGCCTAACAGCCTTGTGATGTGCAGTTAAAGGGAGCCGTTGGAATAGACGCACGGTAGGATCGCAGTCCAAAAGAAGAGATTCTTCTGTAAATTATTGCCATTGACACACGGCGGTGAGGAACTCGCATTCAGTCTACAGCAACAGACCTTGTTGTTTGAAAGAGGTCTCGTGTGGCCATTCTTTGAAGAAGTCGATCTTCACAAACATTGCTGCTACGTGGAGGTCTAGCAGCTGGACGATGTCGGTGAATGCCTTCTTCTGACCCAGCAGACCATATTCATGCAACTGTAGTGTGGTCCCGATTTACCCTTCTACCAATTTCACGAAAAGAAAGTCCAGATTCCTTCATGCCGTTAATTTGACCTCTATCAAAATCGGAAATGTAGTTAAAATTTCTACGTTGCCTTACTGGAGGCATTTTAAAACATTAATTCTGTTAGAAAATATAACAAAATCTCGAAATAACTAATCAATGTTTACTAGATATTGTTTTGTTTCTAAGCAACAAGTTGATGAGAGACAGTAGACGAACACCACCACCGCTTGTTTTGTTTTAATGGAAATAGTGATCATTCCGTACGCAATGATAAAACATTATTATAGCAAATTTTCAAATACATAGCTTTATTTTTAATGGGTGGTGCATTTCATATGAAACTGAGAATATATTCTTCGTCAATTAGTGGAAAACATTATCTAATACTATAAACCCGCGTATCTCTGTTTCATCGACTTAATACAAGCATTTGACATAGTAAACCTAAACGACGTCCTGAATATTCTAAACAAAGAACAAGTGTGCCCAAAGATAACTAAAATCATTACTGAATTAAAATCAAACTGCACCCGAATAAATGGCAATGGGAAACTAACCGAACCAGTGCCTATATCCGCTGGAGTACGGTCGAAACAGTTGTCAAGGGCAGAAAAGATACTAAGTGTGTTTTTTATATTTGCCATAAATTGTTGTCTACTCGGAAGAGTGTTCCTATTGAAGTAAAACTTTCGCCCTCAAACATTATATCTATTCACATACACGCAATCCAAAAACACCCCGTATAGAGAGCAGACACAAAAAAGCATATCTACTCTTTCTTTATTCGGGGATGCTGCATATTCAGGATCCACTAATTCCGCTTATTGCTCACGAAACTGTATCAGATACATGTACAAATCCACAGAAATACGGGGAATTCCGCGAGATACCTCGCATGGTTCAGAATTGCCGTTATACAAATATACAAACAGAAGCGACTATAGCGCCACCATCTCAATGCGGAAGCAGTTGGAACTCAAGTCCGGAGATTCGTACAAAACTGAGCCATTTTCATATTTATTCCATACATGTTAGAGGTCGGTATGAATCGATTTATAAGAGTTTGCAATCCTGAACCATATATGTGGTTCAGGTTTGTCTGGCTGGTTTAGGATGGATTGCTTGGAAACATACATTTGGTTTAGGATGGTACTAAAGCGCTATATATCTTTATAGATGGATCTAAAACCAAATTCGGAACCGGAGCCGGTGTTATCTCCGGCGACATAAATCTCCGTCACAGTATACCCCTAAGCAGGATAACCACCATCTGTCAAGCAGAAGTGGTGGGAATAATGCACGGTATAAAAGCATTTCTTGAACGACAAATCAAAAATCAACGAACTGGTATCTTCAGCGACAATAAATCAACCTCTGATTGCATTAGGCAGTTGCAAAATTACTTCATGAGTGATATAGCAGTGCTATGAAGCTCTTGAAGATATTGCTAGAAAGAACACCATATTCCTTTTTTAGGTAAAAGGATTGACGGTAATCCGGGCAACAAGGAAGCGGACGAGGTTGCGAATCTGGCCTCCGAACCACCTTTCTGGTGGCTAGAACCTGTAATTCCTGTCACCTTGAATGAAGTCAGCTTTATACTCCATCAAGAAACGCCCAACAGCTTTACAAGAAGATGGGCGAATACTCAAAGCTGCCGTTAGGCAAGGGCACCATCGCCAAAGACAGCAAAATACTGCGTACAACTATCCCGAAAGAACTTCCAACAAATTGTAGGCATCTAATCTGGGCCTTGCAATCTAAACAAGCACCTGCGTAGGGCTGGCAGACAGTCCAAACTGTCGGGGATACAAAGCTGATGACGAGACTGTAGAAAACCTGCGCTGCCACTATCCGGCTCTTACAACCTCAAGGGGATCCGTGCTGGGAGACTCCTGGCCTGACATGACTAGAATTAGCAGAATCCCAATTGTGAATTTTCTCAAGTCCGTCCACAGGCGTGGATGCCTTGAGTAACTCCTGATATGGGGAACAACTTTTGGAGGTAGTACATTTGTGGCTTAAGTGCGTGTGAATTCTCTTACTCCCCTGCTTTAATACAGAATTCTGAAGTTAATTTCGTACCACTACTTTGTGTCTTTGTTTATAAATTAATTCTGTATCCCGCCTTGGTGTCTCAATCTATACATTAATTCTGCATTCTTTCTTAGTGTCTCAACTTTTCATTACCTTAAACTGACTGCCATAGAGACTAGACCTGAACACGTCGCCCCATATAAATTCATTTGTATTCGCTTCATGTTGGCTCAGTACCGTTAGCAGAAGTAGAAAGAGAATTCCGTCTGTACTTTGTATGTGATTAGATAAGCACGATTGCGATACCAGGGTGATTCACAGTGCAATCTCTGTAGGCCTCACATAATTTTTCAAAAAATAAAACATTCAAATGCTTATTTGCCATTTAAAAGGTACCAGCGCAGTTCATTTTATCTCCATAAAATTATAATCTCTCTCCCGTTCTTCCCTCTCTATCTCTGGGTATTCAACCAAATTCATTGGTTTGATACAACTTTCCATGCTTTCTTGTCTTGGGGTAACCTCTTAAGTTCTCTGTAACTTCTACATTCCACGTCTTCGATAATCTGCTTTACATAGCTTAATCTAGATCCTGCGCTGCCATTTGGCCATTCTCCGTACCTTCCACAATGGTGAATAAGATGCCTCCGTATCTTAGAATGTGTCCTGCTAGTTGAACCATTCTCTTTGTCATAGATTTCTTGATTTTCGGATTTTCTTCTGCTCTGTTTAGAATGTCTTGATTACTGACCCGATTTACTAATCTCACTTTAAGCATTCTAAGCTAACCGATTTTAAAGACCTATGGTATTTTCTTTCACCTTGCAATTATTATAATTAATCAAATATTTTATTATGGAAACCACTGGTAGTTATTTCAGTAAATAGAATTATGTTCGAAATATGTACGCAAATGTATGCTGTTGTTAGTCTTTAAATTACGAAGGTATTCGCTTGCGCTGATCACGTAATGAATGCTGTTTACGCATTTCTACTAAAGAAGTGGCTGGTAGAAAAAATATGATGTTGTGAGTCCAAATTGCGCGACAGGATGTAGCCAGGAAAATGCAACCGATAGATCATTAATCTGAGAAGTACTGCCATTAAAAGTACTGCCCGTTGAAAATAAAGACTATGAAGTCATGTAAATGGCATAATAATACTAATAGCAAACAGTTCTTCTTCAAAGTTTTGAATTAGTATTTACTTTACAAGCAAAAAATATGGGGTTGTATTTTATGGTAAATGGTAAATAAACCTACCGTGATCTTTGCAAATGTTTTAATATCACGCTTCAAAGTTTCAATTTAAACTAATAGCCCAAATTTCAATTATTACAAATTCCTAAACCAGAAACGTCGTAAACTGGCGAGAGGCTGAATGATGTCCATCTTAAATATTAAGATACAAATAATAGAACTGTATTTTTTTATATATAGTTAATTCTATTTGTGCCAACATGTACTGTTAAAATATCTCCCACCGGAGAACATTATTTACTGTCTGATTTCTTTATTTTACATGCGTAGTTGTCATTGTCTAAATCCATTTCAAGCATTGACCCACCTACCTTATATCAGAACAAGACGTGATTATTGCATATCATACTTTTTCGGATGGATTTTTTGTTTCGTTGGTAACAGTGAGGCATATTAAGAATGCCAATGCGATTATAAAAAAAGGGACAACGCAAAAAATCCCTCTGTAATCTTATTCTACCAAGTTTTTAAAATAAAACAACCAAAATTTGAACACGTTTTATTATTAAGCTGTTTAATTATGTATCTAATGTAAGTACTGCGTACGTACATTTAAAAATGAAGAATTGCTTGCATTTCAGTGTCTGGTAACGGAACATCTCCAGTATCAGTAACAAACACACAAATAAAAGCAGCTACGAGTATTACGGCTGCGTAAATTGTCCATCCGTATATTCCAACTGCGCCCTGTTTTCAATACTATTAAAATAATTGGGCTATTTTATAAGTTGTTCGAACGCGTTACCTGTATCTCAGTATAGTTGTTTACAAGAGTGGTAACCAAAACGATGGTAGTTCCTACGCTTCTCGAAAGGCCGAAAGCAGTACCTCGTACTCGAGTGGGAAATGTTTCAGTAATAAGTAAAATATTCAAAAGGACGGAGGTTTCCGCCAAAATTAAACATATACAGGCAGCTACAAATCCCGAAGTTGAATCTGCAAAGTTTCATTAAAATAATAAGTTTTTTCACATTTTCTTCTTCGCAAAAATAGAAAGTGAACATTTCTAGTTACTTTTAACAGAAGCATTACAAAAATTATTATAGATATAAAATAAATTAATGAATTTGGTGCGTTCGCAACACCTTACAACAGAAAAAATCTCGTCACCAATAGCCCAAAAGGCTTAGTCATCCCAGAACTTGCTGATTAAGTATGTATCACGAGATCTTCTTATAACTGAGTCACTCCCACAGAAGCCCTAGGACGGAGAGAGAATGATAGATTTCTGTATCACCAATGAGCTCCTGATAGGAAACGCAATGTATAAACATAAGAGGTTACTTAATATAACATACGAGGCACAAGCTCTAGGAGACAAAAGCATGATTGAACGTATAATCATTACCAGAAGTATTAGATATGCACTACAAGATGTAAAAGTGATCAGAGGAGCGGAATTAAGTACTAACCACAGGCTTCTGGTTGCAGACACAAAATTTACGAGACCCAAAAGGAAATTGGAAAGAAATATACAAGTATTAAAACAGAGGCATTAAAAATCCACACATAAGCGAAGAATACAAACGAAAGCTTAATAATACACTTAACACAAGAGAAATCGAACAGAAACAATAATTAGGAACGCCCTGGGAACCTAAATGAAATATGGAACACATTTAAAGAAACCATAATTCGAACCGCAGAAGAGATATGTGAAAAATAGTAATAAACTATAGTGCATATAAAAAAAGAACAAGATGGTGGAACGAGGAAGCGAGAAATAAGATCAAACTGAAGAAAGAAGCATGGAGCAGAGTTAAAAAGACCAATACCGAAGCAGAAAGAGCAAGCTACACACTGAAACGTAATGAAGCTAACGAGACAGGAAAACAAGAAAAATAGGCATCCTGCGAGGAGTTTGGAAGAAAGATAGAAGAAAACTACATAGAGAACCAAAAGCAATTCTGAAATGCCATTAAAGAACTAAAAGGGAACCGAGCAAAACCGATAAGAAACATCATGAACCAAAGAGGGGAATTAAAAACAACGCAAATGGAGTCCTAAACGCCTGGCGAGACCACTACCAAAACAAATTTAATACCGAAAGAGCAAATAAAGAACAAGAAGAAGAAATCCCAGAGAAGAAGAAATAGAAAATGAAAATGAGGAAGAAGAAAACAGCATAACAGAAGAAGAGATTCAGATAGCCTTAAGAAATGCACGAACTGGGAAAGCCTCAGGAGAAGACAATATCACCCCCGAACTACTCAAGAACGGAGGAGAAAGAATAGTCAAATGGCTGAAAGATATCTTCCAACAAGCATGGGAAACAGAACAAATACCGACTGATTGGGAAAGAAATATTATAGTGCCCGTACATAATAAGGGAGGAACAACAAACTGAGAATTACAGGGCAATATGTCTATCTCCAGTAGCGCAAAAAATCCACTCAAAATAATAGAAAAATTGTTAAGAAATGTAATTGAAGATAATTTAGAAGAGGAGCAAGCGGCTTTCCGCCCAGGTCAGCAAACACAAGATCAATGCTGGACAAGAACAAGGAGATATACCTAGCATTCCTAGACCTTAAGGCGGCGTTCGATCAAGAACCAAGAGAGCACATATGGAAGAACTACAAACAAACCCAAAGCTTATAAGAATGACCAAAAGTATTAACAAAAAAGTGGTGGAAGTAGTAAGAATAAACTGTAAAAATCACAAGATATTAACATAGGTAGAGGGGTTAAACAAGGTGACAGTTTGAGCCCACTGCTGTTTGTAGTTTACATGAACAGCATAATTAAAAAATGTAAAGAAGAAATCAGAAGGAGAACGAGACTAACCTAAATCCCATAATGACCCAAGACTAATAACTAATATACGCAGATGATATACTAATAATGGCAGGAAATCCAAGACAACTGCAAGAAAATATTAACCTATGGAAAAACAACCTAGAAGACAAATATATGAAGATAAACGTAGGAGAAAGCAAAATAGTGCACATCACGAGAGAAAAAAGAGAGGCAAGAGTACCCATTACATTAGAAGAAAAACAAATGGAGTATGTGGTAAAGTACAAATACTTAGGAATAATAGGAGTGATAATAAACAAGAATGGAAGAATAGAGGAAGAAATTAAAAATAGAATAAGCAAAGCAAATAGGATATATTACCAAATAAACAAAACAATGATTGGCGAAGAACAACTAAGCACAAAAGCAAAGATGCACCTGTTAAAACACTATTCTTCCCCACACTACTATATGAATCAGAATCGCGAGCACTGTTGCATAAACACAAATCAAAAATAACAGCAACGGAAATGAAATGCCTGTGAGGAGTGCTGGACAAGACAAGAAGGGATAAAATAAGAAATAGAAGCATAAGAGGAGATTTATACCAACAACCAGCTAACGGCGAAATAGAAATGAAACAATTGAAGTGCTACGGACATCTCATGCGCGTGGATAACACAAGATACCACAAGAAAACCTATCAATTGAAAGCAGAAGGAAGAAGAACCAGAGGTAGAACCCGAGTCCAATGGGAAGGCAACATCAAGGAGGCCACAAGGAACAAACAAAAACATCGAGGAAGTCAGGAGAATGGCGAGAGACCGCAACATCTATAAGAGATGGATAGAGGACCCAACGCCTTAGGGCATAAATGGGAAATAGAGAAAGAACAGCACTAAGCATGTTCTTATTCATCCTTATGATGGACACGGTTATAACTCAACTACAGAAAAAAGTACCAACAAACTGATGACAAAGGCAAGTGAGGAAGTGGGTAGTAACATTAGAAAGCCAAGTACTAAAAGTAAACAGAGGGAAGACAGAATGGATGAAATTGGATGGAACCGAAAATCTGAAGAAGGAAGAGAATTTTTTCAGCGGATAGGAAGAGAATGGGATTTGTGATAAGGATATCAAAAGTAGATTAAAGTCGGGGTTGCAAAATGGCCAGATATCTTCGAAATACTTGCGGATAGGAGAATGCTCAAAAAACTGAAATGCAAAATATACAAATCAGCCAGTGAGGCCAAGACAAATGCTGAAATGCTCCGTGGGTGTCACTCTTATAGACTGGCGTAAGAACCAAGACAGAGAATGGCTACCCATACACCACCGGTTTATTCGACAGATTTGATATGGCAAGAGTCAAAGTTACGGAAAAGAACTCCGAGCACGAGAATAGATGTAGAAATCCGTAGTGATATACAGGGTGTCCCATAATTCGCGATAAAATGCCTCGTAGCGCTGATCAGCAGTGCATACTGAATACAGAACATCTAAAATATTTTTCCAGAATTGCTTCTTCTTAGGGGAAGAAGTGGAAACTTGGCAACTGTGTAATATGTATGTTGCATGCTGTGCGGAAAATATTTTTGCAGTTACTACGGAAAACTATTAAAAATATTTATTACGTAACAATTATTATATACGCCAGTCGACGTTTGTGACAACCCAAATCAACTATCAAATATCTAATTTCCCTACCAACACGAGTACCGGCGCCTTATGACGAAAAAAAAAATAAAAATAATGGACAGAAACAGATTAGAATTTAAAATTTTTGGTAAATTAATGGAACTGTTCAAAATAACCAACACCAACCTTATGATATTCTGCATATCTTACTGCAAGATGACCTTGACGGCCAAACTATAGCACCCCCACGAACGATCTACACATCTGGAAAACGATTTAGAAGCAAATCTCGAACCATGATTCCATAATGGGCTGGAGCACCATCTTGTTGTCACCACATACTTTGTCTAATTAAGAGTGGAACATTTTCCAATAGCATTTGCAAATCTTTATTTAGCAAAATGTAGGAAATTTTCAGCGTGAGGACGATTTGGAAGAATAGAAGCACCAATTAAATAATTATTTACCATGCCATCCCAAACATTAACACCGTATCGATATTGATGACTTCGAACTTGAGTTGCATCTGCCCTCACATGATTATTATGAGTATTGCAAACTCCATCCCGTGTAAATGTCGTCTCGTCTGTTCAAAATTCTCGTATATTATAACCTGGGGTTGCACTTTCGTTTTTTGAAAAGAATATTTGTTGAATTTTCGTGTAACATTCTGTGTACTGTCGACTTTGGTATGTCTACAATCAGAGAAATACCACGTATGCTTTCCTATTCAATTAAAACTAACACATTTTCTTTAGTCCAGTACCACCTTTTTTTAGATCAATACCTTCTCTCTCGTAGTTGTCGATCAGTTCGTTTAGTAACTGTGTGGTTTGGATGTCTTCTATTTGGACAGCGTTCAGCATATAGCTTTTCCGCTGCTTTACAATTACTACCAAACCTCCAAGAATCCAAAACATGTCAGTGTACTCAGCAAATGTGTATTTAATTAATACAAGTGAAACCGAATTTACAAAAAGCAACAGAAAAATGTGTTTAACAACCGTAAACTTTGCACTTCGAACTTGTGTTCAATGTGCACTGCCGAACAATGCTACGAGGCGTTTTATATCAATCTATGGGGGTATGGGAGTATAAGCAGGTTTCAACTTGCAATTTGATACAATATTTAGTGAATCCACAACGGAGTGCGTGTCAACGTTAATTAGGTATAAAGGGTGTTAAAATTTTTCGATGCTCACCATTGGAATCTACGAAATGATAGGTGATACGAGGTCGGTACAATTAGAGAAAAGTTGAGCTTTTTTATGGCGATTTAGAATTTTAGAAGAAGTTCTGGATATTTTCATTCGTTCTTGATTTATCGTAAATAAACTTAAAATTATTATGTTAGTTTGAATATAAATTAGTCTTCCGTACCACTGACACTATGTCAATCAAATTTCGTACCTTTATGTTTATGGTCACTGAGTTGAATGACATTTACAGAACATTTCTGTGCCTTCCAGATTTTCAGCTGCGATAGTCAATTTTTTTATTTATTATGGCCGTCATATTGGATTATCAAACCATTAGATAGAAAACAAGATTAGGTTTTCAAATTGCTTACTAACATACCTTCCTTCTTTCAAAAAACACGTTGAAATTAAAAAATTATTTTGTAAATAACCTTTAAAATCACGTAGGTTTGGAAAACATTTGAAACAATAACTAAAGTAATAGATTGTATTGCTAATTGTCATTTAAACTCCTTAGATATCAAAAAAAATTTATTGTTCTAATGATAACAAGATGAGTAACTCAAAAACGCTATGATAGAGAGACATGGAAACTTTTGGGGGAGGCCTATATTCAACGATGGATGAAACAAGAGACTGGATGATTATGATGATGATTATTATTAAAATTGATCAAAGTTATTTATGATATAGAAGTTAGTCCTCAAATTCATTTCTTCCATTGTTTTTTGGATAGTCTGCCTCAGAATGGAGTCGAAAGCATTTTCGATATTGAGACGAAGATGTCCAATATAATAGGAGGCAGATTTTTCTTGCATGTCTTATATTATAATCTTTTTAATATTAACGTTGCTATTCTTATGGGTAAAGTTTACGATCCAGCAGTTATTTGCACATAAAAAAGATGTGTCACGTCGATCAGATGTACCGTTTTAAAGAAAAAAGCACCTAAGCGTTTCAGTGTAGTAACTTAATTTATTTGTTTTACTGTGAGAGCAATAAAACCCCAAGTTATGGACACCCTGGAATTTTTAAACTTTTGTCTTAGAGAATAATTTATAATTATAAAGATGTAAACATTATAAATATTTTCAACTGTCATACATTAATATTGGACAGTTTACATTTCAAATTTTATTAGCTTATTTATTTAATTAATTGATTACAACAAAAGTCAGTCATTACAATTACATATTACAATACTGGGAATTTAATGATATCAACAGAGGAACATTAAATTTTCATATTAGAGTCATATTTTTATCATTATATAAATAATGAAAATAATGAATGGCAATATTAATTTCAAACTTGTTTCACAGAATTACAACAGCGTTATCCAAATAATGCTGCAAAATTCACTTATAACAATTTCTATCAAACTGCCAGGATTATTCTGAATAATTTTAGGGAAAGTGGAAACGTTGAGAAGAAAAAGACATCAGGAAGACCTGTGAAAAGAACTGCAGAAGTAATTGATAATGTTAGGGATATCGTGGAAGCAACTCCTTTTAAGCCGGTCAGAAAACTAAGCCACGAAATTGATTTCTTATGCAGTACTTGTCGAGCAATTTTAAATTGGGCATGTTCCCATACAAAGTGCAAATGGTCATCAACATTTCTCGTGTCATTTCCAACCTAGAACAAATTATTGTCCTTAAAATACATAAATAATGATGACATGTTGGATCTTACTTACTTGGTTCATCGATGAAACCTGGTTTCACCTCAGTGGGTACCTGAACAGCCAAAACATGAGAATATAGGCAACAGATAATCCACGCATGTTTGAAGAAACACCCTTACATTCACAGAAGATCTGTTTGTGGGTCGCTGTTTCAGAAAGACCAATAGTTTACAAGTTTTTTTGCAGAAAATATAATTGCCGATTATTATCTTCAGAATTTCTTAACCCCCTTCTTTAATGAACTTCATGATGGTGAAATAAATTGAAAATGGTTACTTCCAGCAGGACAATGCCACAGTGTAACGGGGTGAAAATGCGGAGGGTGAATTAAATTGCTGAGTAATTAGCAATCTCAAAAACTCCACATTTTGGCGTTCAGAAGATAAGAAGGCTGAACAACAAACATCTGTCACCGTAGTCATCCGAGAATTCGCCAGAAGCAAACGTTCCTTTCCCGTTGGAGTAGG